>QCXZ01000138.1:44159568-44197874 GCA_025024175.1 Rhyzopertha dominica | reverse complement strand
GAACATTGTCTTTATCCATTTCTGTTTCATTTGCACTGCAGTAATCTTTTTCAGGGGATCCAACAAGTTTTTCCATTGAACGATTTAATCCATAGCGTATTATTTTCCTCGAAGATATTTCAGAAAATTCATCAGATTCACGATCTCTTGGATTGTGTAAATAGCACAGTATACCTAAGAATATTGTACTTTCTGGGATGCGTGTTCTAATAGTAGTCTTTCTTTCATTTAGCATAAACTTTAAAGCAGTATCAGCTGTACAAAGGTTTGCCTCTTTCTACAAAGTACCTACGGTGATCTCCTCAGATTCTAGCACTTTTACGAAAATTTCTAAAAGCAACTACTCTTTCTCATCTACCTTTAGCACCAAGCAATTTAGTATATATCTGTTAAAGCTTTCCTAATCCTGATTTTTAAGTCATCAAAACGTTGTAGCATTACAAAGGGTGCTCCACCTTGTTTTGCAGTCTACTAACTTAACTGCTTCTTCTCCTTTTACTTATGTCTGTAAATAATAAATAAATATTATTACTAGTAGAGTTTTAAAAAGCTAACAGTCCTTTGAATATTAACAATAAGAGAACGAAAACTATACACTTCTGACAAGCTGTATGATCTCAATTTCTTAATTGTCTTCAAATTTTTTACTCCCACTTCTCTTGAGCATTTTGCTCAAATACCAAGAAGACGATCGTTGATTGTCAACTCTACGAGTATATCATGTGCAAAACATAACTGTTGCAATGGAATAATAAGTTTGTCAATCTTTGCTGTGATGCTGTATAGTACCATACGGTGTTATGCATACTACATGTTCAGATAAATTTAGGTTAAATAGAACAAGCCATCCTTCTAATGGTCCTATGCAAGTTTCAGCAATTAAACTATTCTGAATCCTAAACCAGTGTTCTAAAACATATTGTTACGATGGCTGTGCACATACGTATTTTTTGTTTGCTCATTTATCCTTATTTATCTCTTATATAAAGTGTAATTGTGCATTATTACTGCATTTCCAAAATTTGGTTTCGAATTCATTAATATTCTAATGATTCTAGCAGATTTTTAGACTTTACATACAGCGAAAAATAGAAAGTCCATCTACAGCTATCATTCAAACGAGCGTTGCATCTAAGCTTTACTCAGTTCGATGAATGCTACGGAACTGTTTCCTGTTTACATGGCACCATAGTGTCATTTTTCAGGAAGGTAGCAACTTTTACATCATTATTTGGACAATGCAGAAAACTATCAAAAAAGGAAAGAACAAAAAAGTATGAAAAAACATGATGGCGTCGTTGTTTAGAAACTAATGACCCCATAACAATATTTTGCTCAAACAAGACGACATTTTATGTAACAAATTAACCAAAGCAGTTATTTATTTATTCTAAATTTTGCATCACAATAACAGTAATTCTGATGGGTGAACACGTTCAAAAAGGAGGAATCGGTCTACAATTTTGTAATAATAAAGTACTTAAGTGGAAACGTTTCCTGTGATCCCATGAACCGTTGTGCAGGAATTCGTTAACCTTGAAGCAACTTCCACATCAGATCCTTCACATCGGTAAGTCCTGATAGATTCGTAACACACCCCCACCCCCAGCGAAAAATCAGCTCCCCGGGAGAGCAACGTCCTGTGCCGATAAAGAACACTCATGCAGTCAGTAGTCAGTACAACAAACTCATAGTCGTATATCTTTTCTCAATGGCTACTCCCACCACCCTCAGACTCGATCCATCCATCCGAGCCGAAGGTTCCGTCRCACRCCCCGCCCCCTGCCCGTTCGTTCTCCGTCGCCGTCCGTAACAGCCTTCACTCTAAAAGCATGCACGCGATATATAGAGGGACATTATGTCAAGGGGAACAGATGTATAAAATAAATATCCGTGCTGTATGCGCTAGGAGGAGAGCCATGATTCCGGAATCGCATAAATCAGGACAGTGGGTGCCGCGCGGGGTGGCCGCCCCCACACCCCGCCGCCACCTTGAGCACGGGGCGCGGGAAAACTTCCACGAGTTCGTCACAAAGTTTTCCGGGTGTGCTACGGACGGTTCGATTGACACGGAGACGGAATATGGGACGAAAAGGGGTGTTTTGTCGCCGCTTCCGGCACCCGGGGTCGATTGACCAGCAATTAAGCAAAAATTTAGCAGGAATCGCGGAGTTAGTAAAAACTTTCCCTATTTTGGAGAATTGCAACACAGCAGATTATTGAGATTTCAAATCTGAAATCTCTAGATTTATAAAATACCGCAATTAATTGTGCCACTCTTTGGAGTGAAAATGGGCGACGCTTGATTGGCATATTATCTTTATCTTTATAAGTTTAAAATCGCGATAACTTTTTAATAAATAATTAATGTAAATGTAATGTAAAAGTAAAAGTAACAATAAAAACGAATAAACATAATAAGAAAAAGTGAAGTGACGTAGAAATTCATAGAATGTCTGAGTAATGGAACGACAAGTATCAACTTCAATCCAACATCGTTGAAAAACTTTATACCAACATAACTTTGGTTTTGTACTCCRGCGCTAGCCCCATCGCATGGTATAGTTTTCTAGCCTCTCTCTTTAGAACGAACTTTGCACTTTATTTAAAAATTTCTTGAAATTTGAGGTTTTGCGCGTATACAACATTGAGTATGTAGACGTTATTTCTACTGTACTAAGCTGTTGAAACCGACAGATAATAAATAAATATGGCAGCGACGAATTCTTTTAACACACACATAAATTTAAAACGTTTAAAAAGAGCTTCAGTTTGGAATAAAGCTCAAGCTTGCACTTAAGTTAAGAAAATAGGAGCCTGGGGAGTTTTCATATAGTGTTTGCTTTGTTAGATTAGTAAATAATTTAATTACCAGGCCCTTAAATTTATCATATTACAGTGATCGAATTATAATATAACATAGCATATCATATATACAGATACACAATTACTACAGTCTCTATCCATACCTTTAGCTCTTAAATTTCTATTCGTTACCTTATATTCGTTATTCGTTAAAAAAATCGTCCTTAAAAGGGGTACCTCTAGTTTCAAATTCGTTGTAGAAAGAAAAACGAAAGCTGCAACAATTTGATGCTATTGGATGGAAAGGATATGTTAATTCTAAAATTCATGTTTGAAAATTAATACGAAAAAAAAAACGTTTTTGCACATAACACACGTAACGTTCCAAATATCCCGGTTCGCCACATTCAAAAGTTCCCGCTCTTTTTCGAGTGAAAATGGCGACTATCGCCGTACTTATAAATCTAGGGACTTTATCGCAATTATGATCTGGAACTTATTCCCTAACCGACCATCTAGGTATACCTGATTTTTTAACTCCACGTCGCATCAAGGATTTTGTTAGGAATTTACCTAGGTAATTGTAACTTTTACAGGTAACTGTGATGATTTTAAGAAGAAAATGACCCAAATAACCTTTGGTTGGATGGAATACAGAAACTACTTTGGAGAAAAGGCAGTTTGAATTATTGTAGCCCGCCTTCTGATGCCACTTTGTCCTCGAATAGGGCTTAGGTAGTGTATTGGCATCAAATTTGAACCGCAGCGAAGAGGTCCCAGGTTCGATTTCCGGTCAAAACAGGCTATATTTTTTTAAAACGCATGTTTACTTGCTATCCCGATAACTATCTCTTGCAACAGTTATGATAATTTGTTTCAGTGGCAAGACTAGAACTATTGATTACCTAGGCCAGGTCTCCTGATTTAACTCCACCAAACGCTTGTCTGTGGTGTTACTTTAAAATCACAAGTGAACGTTACAAGGAATAGGCCAAATGCCTGTAAATAAATGAAAGACAGATTCGTCAGGATATTCGATAACATACTTTTTCTTTTTGTTTAATAAATGTGGAGATTTAAAAGTCAAGGTGTAAATATCCGAGTTTTTATGGATAAATTAAATTAGAGTGTGCATGTCTGATAAGACTGTTTACGTTTTCGTATATGTGGTTTGTATGTCATACATAGTTAACAGACTTTGTGGCAAAGTTAAGTATTAAGTACAAGTATTTATAGGAACAAATATATTTATTTGACTTAACCTGGACAAAATGTATACAACTGTGCCAAAAGCCAACCATTTTTTTCATTCACTATAGTGGTCGTAAAGGAATGAAAAGTAATGTTCGCGGGGGAATTACTTAAGACAGATTTTATAGAAGAAATTATACGTTTACGTTAACTGAATTCATTTAAAAATTGAATCCAATATTCCACAAAGTTAATTCCCTTAGGTAACCAAAAAGCATCTAGATGTAGATAGATGAGATAAGTTTTGTGAGATCAATTTTTGAATTTGAATTTGACTGACAAAATACTGCACGAAGTTCGCTAATCCAGCTTGCATACTTAAATGCACCATTTCGTCTTTCAAACGGCCGTCTACCCGGTGCAGCTCCTGATGGGAACCGCACTGATTAAACTGATGGAACATAATCCACCCGAAGGCCTTCAACGTCAAAGAACCTTCTTACATGTGAGTCGTCTTGATGTTTTCCTGTCTGGAGTGCTCTTTGCGAAAGTTGTCCACGTCATGCGTAGTGACAGGGTCGGGCCGCCCGCATATTAACATCTCATCAGGTTACCTGTGATCGGCCCAAGGACGGCAAAAACAAAACAAGAGAGGAACGCGGTATTCATTTACGCAGCGACGTACCGAAGGGCACCGCACTGTAGTGATGGGTGTCGTTTAATCATTTACGAGGCAMGTTCGTAAAGTAAGGGCCGTTTTTGTTGTATTCGTCTTTTATTTGCAGTTTTAGTTTTCAAGAAACACATAATCGCTGTTCACTTCTCAGTACTTTTCGTAACCCTGCACCAGCTTCTTCAACCCCTCTGTATGAAAGCCCTCTTCCTGGCAATTTAACCATTTTATAGCAGCGGTCTTTGGATCCTCGTCGTTCTCGAAGCGTCGTCCAGCAAGCCACTTTTTGAAATGTAAGAAGAGGAAACAACCGTTAGGTAAGGTGGATCATCAAAAAATCCCCAACGAGAATCGGAGTGGGGACGAACATTGTCGTGGAGAAGACAATTATTCTCGATAGTTTTCCGCGCTTACGATTTTGGATCGCTCATCTCAGTATGGTGAGTGCTTTGTAGTACGTAGTGGCTGTAATTTGTTGTCCCATATTATATGAATTCAATCAAAGGAACGTTCGTATCATCCCAGGCGTCATTTTCCGCGTCTTGCAAGTAACTAAATTATGTAGTTTCTATCGGTTTTGGTGACGATGAATGGCGCCACTGCATTCATTGATTGTTGTCCCGTAGCCTGTAACAATGTGAGAAAAGAAGTAATTGCCGTCTTTAGATATCGAACCAAACACTCCTGCTTACTTGACATTCTCTGCTCCTTGTACTGGCTCGTAAGCAATTTGTGCTTTCCCAGCTTTCCCGTAATAATCTTGAATATGGTGGTGCTAGAGAAAATGCATCAACTACTAATTGTTGAGATCAGATTGAAGCTTTTGGTCCATCTATTGAAGGAGTTCATTGGTATGAATACTCCGGTCTTCATTATGTACAAACCAGTAAGGCCATTCTTGAATTCTCGACACCAGTGTGTATACTTCTCCCCCAGTCATTGCTGCTGGTCCATAAACAAGACATAACTGCTCGAGGATTTCAATTGGGGGGGGGGGGGGGCGAGGATCCTTTTGCACTTTGCAAGTGGCTAGATCAACGATTGTCGCGAACATTGTTGACTGTATTCACTAACTTTCGTGCTCTTGCAGACAATCAATAGATGACACTCTATGTATGCGTTCTTAGATAAATAAAGTACCGCAATTGGTTTGAAACCTTAGTGCCAAAATGACTGGCATATGGTGACTTTTTAGGCAATGCAGTTAGGGTCAACTCTAACCTGTATTTTAACGCATGCAAGCACTCTGTGGACTCTTCAACAACCTATAAATACTGAATTCTAAAAAAGTCATCAATTGTTGGTACTATTATACAAGACGAGGTGTCCAAGCTAAAGTCCAGATCTAGGGAGTATTATATCAATTCAACGTAACTTATATGCAACCGGTTCGAGACCCGATCTCAGCGAGTGACTTTTTCATTTGAATGAGACCTGCTTTTTCCGACTACCCTTATACGTCACATTCATTTGCAACCTAACAAGGAAAACAATACAAGAGTTGGTCCACAATTGCTCTAAATTCAATCCGCGTAGACCATTATTTCTGACTCTTCAAAATAGATGTTTAAAGCAGCAGCTACTTCAAAATTTGTTTCATATTTCTCTAAACCTCGCCTTCGTCTCGATGCTGACAGTTTTTGATTTACTGTTATGAATCACAATCTGTTGGATTGTGCTAAAACAGTTTTAAGCATCTTGCCAATGATTTTCTTACTTCCTAGGTGAAAGATATAATGATCCATCTCAGCCAATCTTAATCTGTGATCTTCCACTACTGCTCTGTGGACTTTTTCGTCCATTTGAGCAGAAGTGGTAGTCTTCAGCTCTCTTGCATGTGGTGCGTTTTTAGCATTTTATGGTCGCGTTTAAATTCTGCCATCCAGTTCTTAACCATGCCGAAGGAGGGTGAAGTTACACCTAAATTATTTGTAACCTCTGTAGTTGTTAGACCTTTAACATAACAAATTATCACAGTTGGCACCTCAGCTTTATCCATTTGTCAAAATAAAATTGGTAACTAAAGATCCCTCAAAACTACGCCTGCACATTTAACCCAAAACAAGCGATTTAGCCCAGCACTAGCACCGGATTTGGTTGACGTACTGGGCGAAGTTAAATAACCTGTCAATCTGGCGGCCGATGTGTGTATGCCGGGGAGCGGAAACTTTGTTTTCGGATTTCGATGCGGAGTCCGTCTCGATTTGGCAGATCGTCGATAAATGAAGGCTCGTGGAGGTATCACAGGAAAGCAAGGACCGCCGCCGTTAACGCGCCACACGTAGACTTCAACGGGCAAAAACTACAATCCCACCGACGTTAGACGAACAAATCTGGACACACCGTTTGACCCCCTCGATTTTTCTTTGCCTGCAAGTTTCCCGCCGTCCAGGAAACAGCACAGGTGTCCGGCCCGGCCTTGCGACTTAGAAAAGACGGGGAAAAGCCATCTGAGTTGTCAAAAACTCGTAAAATATTGGCCGCGTTCGATTTGAAAGCTTCGGCCGTTCCGTACAATGAGGCTGATGAATCGTCCCAGTTGAGTGATTTATGTCGTCCACAGTAAATTGTGTGTGAACTGGACTGCAAGCGCTTGCTACAAGCGTGGGGCTGTGCTGTACGGTTTCGTTAACAGCTTAAAAATACCGTCGTGTATGTTACCAGGAGAGAAAACGCCGGATTTCGGATCGTTCCACAAATATCTGGGTGAAACAGTTATCTGCCTTGCGGTTTCTCTATTCTTGTCATACACATGTTGTCTCGATTAAAAATTGCACCCTTTAAACTCTCCAAGTTTGGGAGAAATGTTAAAATAGGTCGATTTTAATTTGTCTATGCAACCATGTTTTTTTCTAATTTGAACAATCTTTTTTTTTAGAATCATGAAATTAAATACGGTTTGTTCTTTTTCTGAATGCATTGCGACTTTTGGTCACCTTTTGTTAAAAACTTATTTAAATTTTCACAATTATTGTCAATCCGGAACATMCTTGTCATTATAGGTAATAATCAATTTGTGACAMGTTACCTGTATTTGGGCTAAATGTAGCCAAGTTATCATCTTTTACATAGTTTATACTTAATTCAATAAACTATTGTTGTTAAMTAACTAATTATGTTAAAAATCATACTCGTAATTTATAAAATAGTCTGCAGTACAGAGCAACGAATTGAACTGGTGAAGCTCTACCCTAAGAATAGTGTCCACGTGTTCCATTGTGACTGTTATTAAACTCTTCAGTGAAAAAAGTGGAATATCAAGTTAGCTGTCAGTATATGACTATTTTAATTGCGAAATGTGAAGAAATGGCCTCTACTACAAACAAAAAAATGATCGCGCACATTTTATCCGAAATGGCGTTGTTGATGAACTGGTTGTTCTTATAGCCATCTTCTATAGGGTATAATAACAAACAGTGGTGTCTCAAAGAGTTGTCAAAAATCATAGCTTTCATCCATACAAGATAAAACTTTTCCAATAATTAAACGACGATGATTTTGATAAAATAAAATGCTCCAGATTTACATTTGCAAGTGAATCACCCGAGAACTAAAATATGACGTAAATCTCCAAGAAAACCCAACTTTCCTTTCAACATGATGAAAGCGSCTCTCCACTATCYTGACCGGGTACCCAGCTAGGTCGCTTGATMCAACCCCTTTGGATTTATTTTTGTGGGTCACTTAAAATCCAAGCTTTATGTTACATCGTATATATATATCGTACATCGTATAAATTTATTTAAGGGTTTCAAAAAAAGAATCTTCACGTGAACTTTGATCACGCCGGAAATTTGGCAGAACATTAGACAAGCTTTGAAAATCGGTATGTATGTGACTATTGCATGGAACTTGGGGGTGGGCATTTTGAGCAGCACATCACTAAATTGAATTGTGTTTTCAAAACGACGTATTTCCTTTCATAGTCAAATTTAGGGAGTGTTCTTAAAAGGGATCGTTCCCATTTGAAGACAAAGACATGATTGCATAGAAAATGAAATCAGCTTTAAGGTGATGTATCACTCAATTTTTCTTCCCATTTAAAATTTTTGAAGGGGTTTTAAGCGCTATAAGTTGTTCACCATTCAATATAAAATTGACGTGTTTTAGCATTGCTTTTTCAAAACTTAAAGAAACTCGTAGATTTTATTTAACTGCAACACTTTGTTACAAAGCGTTGAAAATCAACTTTTGAATTACATTTTCATTGTTTTGGGGTGATAGATAGATTTATGGCTAGGATATTATACACTTGTTTTTGGATACCCCATCGTTATAATTTAGAGGGGTCCATTCCCTTTGTTCCGAGAATAAACTGTTTGGTCATATTTAAACCGACCACGAACTCAAATACATTGCAGGAAAGTCTCTATGAAGAATTAAAATTAAAAAAGAAACCACGGAGTAAGTATATCTGATTTTATAAATTTGTAAACGGAGATGTTGACTTACCTACACTAGTGTTTAAAATTCAGGACGAACTGAATTAGTGTAATTCAATATTGAAAAACCAGCTTCAATTTCTTACGAATACTACTTATCGGCTAAAGCAAACAGAATTATGAAAGTAACGAAATAAATATAAATAACGAAATAAATAAGTGTTTTGGAGAAGCCACAAACTACATTTCTTCTTAAGAAACGTAGCTTCAGCCCCGTGGAAAAAATGCGGAACATGTTTTTTTTTTTTGGAAAGATGGTGTACTCGACTGGAAAAATGTTGATGAAAATCAAACTCCAGAATTATCTTGTCAACTGTTTTTAATCATCTTATTCAGTCTGCAGGCAAAGTTCAAACTGGTGACAAAATATCTCTCTGTGTATAAACTTCAAGTATCATGTAAATCATATAGAAGGATCAACAGAGTGAGCTTTACTATAAATTGCAACCGAAAATACAGACACGTACGGAAATATAAAAAAAAACAATACAGATTCTTTTGCACCATAACAGCCCTGGGTTGCACCTGACAAATTTAACTAAGGTTATGCTTCATGAGCTAGGCTGGAAGGTCTTTCAACATCCAACATCAGGCCTCGTCCAAATGGATATTTATCTTTTTGCGTCACTGTGCAATGTAGAATTTAGCTTGTTCATTACCCTATTAATATATATTGGTATAACAAGTTCATCGCTGGAAAATAACTAAGACTACACTTCAACTAAAATGCTCCAGTAACGGGAACTTCAGACTCCGTTGCAGAAGCAATGTGCATAGCATGGAGATGACCATTAGAAAGGACGACAACACATCACACCTGAAGATATTGGTCTGTTATTACACCAACCGGGTCTTTACTACATGTCTTCTACGAATAATTTTTTTACAAACGTTATCGAAATATCGACGCAAAGTTTTGTTTCCAGCTATCGATCTGACGTAGCAGAAGTTCTGGAACCGCCACTGGCAGCAATAATACATCTCCGCAAGGGCGGAAACCGTCATCATAACTTTACCCCGCCGACTAATAATAAAGACCTCTGGTGCGCAGCCCGCGTTCGCTCTATTTCATCCACCGGGATGACACTAATGTCCCTAAGTATTTTATCAATTTTATTGTCCCGAAACCATCACTGAGCAGAACCAGTTTCGGCAGTGAGACAGAGAGCAGACACGAAAGGGAGACGTGGATGATACAATTTTACTGCTTTGAAGGTTAATTATTAGCTCTGGGTGTCGCGTGATTCCGCACTGTAGATTGTACGAGGATGAGCTGATTAATTCGTGGCTTTCCATACGAAGGAGTCGTTCTTTCTTTAATTTTTTAAATTATCATCTAGTAATAGCATCCCATAGTTTTATAAATCAAATTATGTCAGGTAACTTTTATTAGGTTTTACACTTCCAAAGCTTGAAATGAATTAGATTATAGGTGAGCACGGTTAACAAATGGTCGTAGAAACAATAAAAATGCACCACGTCTAGGAAAGCCGGAAACTGTTAATTTTGCTGAAATGGTGAAGAAAATCTATGAACTTTACTAGAATAATACAAGTTGGCTGAGATAGCAGAGACCATGAAAATTTAAAAACAGCAGATACATCATATAAGTCATCAAGTTTTGAATAAGATAGGCAACAAAAAATCACATTTGAGCAATGTCTGGAACTGTTTCAGCGCCGGTTTATAACAGTCTGAAGAAGGCCAAGACGGTAACTTCTGTTGAAAAGGTTAGCAAAGCTGTTCGACCACTGGACTCAATTCGGCCAATTGCGGCTTTATCATTGCTTAAAAGTCTCCTACTGGAAATCAACAACTACGGATTAACATATTTTGCATACTAGTTTTCGTCCGTCTCAGTTCATTAAGCGTTTCGTTTTTCGATTTTGAAGCTGAATGGAGCTGCTGCATTGCCTGTTGTTCGGTTTCGGAGAAGTCGCAAGGATATTACGGTCTCGTCGCTTTTAATAATAGTGTAAGGAAAACAAGATCCAAAAACACCTGTCCACCTGACATTATTCGCTCATTATGCTGAACCATAAGCATTTTTGGTACCCCTTGGAGCACAATATATAATATCCAAACTTTTCCTTAACAAACTTGAACATGATGGCGCTTCCAAGGAGAAAATTCGTCATCTGCAGCACTAATTGTTCTGCTCTTCATCATCACATTAATACTGCCATTCTTTAAATCTCGTCACACCTGTCTAAGCATTCCATCACTCATTACAGCTGGTCCATAAACAAGACGTAAATCCTTGTGGATTTGAGCGGTTGAAGACCCTTTTAACAGCATTCACTGACTAAGAAACGACAACTGAAACAACACAATCACTTTCGTACCTTCGCAGACAATCAATAGATGACACGTATGCTTAGATCTTTGTTCTGGTTCGTATAAACAGTAAGCGCAAAACGATACTAGCAAAACAAATCTTTTAACTATTTCTTTTTTAAAGTAGCAAAAGACTACTTAGATAGGTTGCCCACAGCTAATTGAAATCTTATACTATTAACGTATACGTACAATGAATCAAAGTATGATGAAAATTCTTACTTTAAGTTACAGCAGTGTATCAAAATCAAGTGAGAAATGTAATAGCCGGGTTAAAAATAAAAATAGTGGTAGCAAAGATGTTTACAATCTTTGTAAAAAGCGTCAAGGATGTATAAATACTTCCATAAATACTTGATCAACAAGTGTATTACTGCTTTAATTTTTCCAGACTGCTTGAAAAGAGCTGTTGTAGTTCCTATTTTCAAGAAGGATGTCCCCAACACCTTGGATGTTGCCAGTATTCCTAAATACTTTAGAGGAGATTCTTACTAATCTGAAGATTGAGCATTACCCCAATATCCGAAACCTTATCTTATATGCTACTTCGGTACTTCTATGATTTGCAGTGAGGAAGGTTTGGCAAATGAAGAGAAGAATGCCACATTGTCTTTGGAAGCAGTAAGAATTGGTTCAGTAGCAATTGTTTTTGTTTGAAGCTTAATAAGTCTAATTGGACTTMATTKACGTTAAAAAAAGCTAAATAATACCGCTGGAAGAATAATGAATAAAGTTTTGAAAGCAATTTCAGCTGCAGACACCAATTTTGAAGAGTTACAAGGATCGGCCTACATGGGTGGGATTAAAGAGCTACTAAAAGCTACATGACCACTGGATTAGGGATATATCTAACGATGATCAACGTGTAGTGTTTACTTCAAATCAAATTAGTTACATCTCGACGATACAGGAAAAATGCTCTTAAGTTTCTTTTCCCAAAAGCTTTCATACTTGTTTCAGATATGGTTTACGCAATTTTTTAATTTTCTCGTGTGGAGAAAAAAAATGTTTTGCTTGTTCTCCTTACAACTGATCAATATAACCACTCAATTATTTCACGAGCAAAACGAATGTTGCTATTTTAATTTAATTAGCGTAATTGCGATAAGGCCACGCCATAATTCAGACCAGCACTGTTACAGGCCGATATAACCATCTAATAATCCAGTCCCGTCCCCTGACTTGTGCAGTTCTCACATCGTCGACGAAGTTAACAGACAGGTGTCCCGATTCCGTCTCGGTGTCTCCGATTATCCCAGTTTTACGAGTAGCACACCCGAGACGTGTAATTAGACGTAGGTTTGTCGTGATTTCGTCTGTCGCCCTCCTCAACATGCCCGGAATTCGCTTTATGGTCTGAAGGATCCCTGCCTGGAGCTCTCTTCCACTCCATTAATTCGCCGAGTTGTGAGCGGGGAACACCGAATTAAAAAATGCTGATGGACCCGGCGGACGTTTATTAGAAAAGTACGACGTATCGGAGATTTCGAGTTGAGAGCGCGTAGAGTTGTCTATAGTGACGAGACAAAGCCATGGAATATTGTACAAATGGTAGTTTTTCCTTTACCGATTTTCACAGTAAAATGGGATGAAGAGCAAGTGAGTAAGGCCTTGAGTGCGCATATCACGTACTTTGAACAGATAGAAATCCCGCGTAAAACATCCCTTTGCGGTTGCGTAGTTATGTGACGTCATTTAGCATATGCGTCAATTTAGTTCACTCAGTTTATGTATAAAAATTCTTCAATAGAAATAGTTTGATACAATGGAACGCGTGCCCAAATTCACGGTGCCTTACAAGAAGTTTGCGTGGATAGTTTAACGTTGCCAAATGAAGTAGGCGTTCCAGTGTTAAAGACGACTACAGAAGTTGGAGTTCCCATACTGCTACCTGAAACACTTATAACGCTACGTACAGAAAAACACAATTGATATTTAAATTCACAGTATTCAACAAACATACAACACGGACTGTGAAAATACGGATTGCTGTAGCGCGAATAAAACCCAAGCTGAGCCGGTATATGGGTATGGGTTCAAACTAAGAAAAACAAAATGAAAACAAATGAGCAAAACTAGATAGGGCGCCACTGGCCTACAAACGAATTTGAAAATAAATTCACAGCAACCGAGCCAGGCGGTTCCCAGATGGTAAGGGCATCCAAATTCCACCAAATGCATACAAATAAAACACGATTGTACCCAACAAGTATATGCGTATATTCAAAACCGTTACTATATGCATAAACCAAATATTCAATGTCCTAAAAGAGAGCATAAACCTCGTGCTATCCGCACTAAATATATGAAAATCACACGGTATATGTATAATTAAATTTAAACAATTGTGCTGGACTGAATCAGTATTCCGAACGCAAAGTAGCGCGAGCGCAAGTGTACACTGCGTATGGCACTTTACAAACTTACAAATGTTCGGCCAACGGTCGCAACGTATATTAATTTCAATAAATAAATTGAACACAGTCTTACACGAAAAGCAATACCGGTAATGATATTATGATGAATTTAGAACAGCTCAAAAAATCGTTATAAGTACAATAATATGTAGTGATTAGTGATTAAACACAATAAAAAGAACTGAAATGACGCGGTTAAATTGGTCCAATGCGAATCTATTTGTATGTACACAAAGAAAACACACTAACACAGAAATATCCGACCTTACAGCAGCTCCAGCGATCTGGGAAGGCCAATGGCTCCACAGGTTAACCAGAATGTCGAATTCACACGCAGATGTAGCCTATGTCTCGATTCCAGATGATATGGAAAGTCCTAGGTAGACAGGGACCGTACAATCGGAAGTACTATATGTAACGTACTGGAGGAGTAGCGGAACTTTTGCTAGCCTCGTAATAGAAGCCCTAAAGAAAACCCAAAGTTGTATATGACGCGCTAACTGAAGAAAATTACTTACACAAACGGTGTGGCTTCTGAGGTGTAAAAATAGTGATGGAACGGGAGAAATCCGGAAAAATTCCGCAGTCAATGAGATTTTTCTACCCAACTGCACACTGACTCAACTAATATAACACATTAGCCCTCGCACTCAGCCTCGAATCCCTTTCGGATAATTACAAACTTGCATAAATGCTGGCTTGAATAGTGCGTCCATTTTAAACTAGCAAGCAAAAGTGCACTCCTCTCACAGAAATCGAATTGTTTCGCACGAGAAAAAGAACCCACAAAAACCGATCAGAAGATAAAGCGTCGATCTGCGCTTTATTTAGAATAACGAGACAATAGTTGCCTATCCTTCAGCTAAAAATAGGCGAAATTACCAAATTTTATTAAAGTTTGAAAAACGAATGTAACACACTTTTGCTGCTATTGTGGCTATAATAATGAAAGAAGATCGCATGGACAAACAGTCAATAGACAAATACTAAAAGACAAATGTATTTGTCTTCTTTGTATAATAGATCGCATAAAGCAGTTTGCGAGAAGAACTGCTGTGAAATTCTCCCACATCCCCCGTGCAGCCCCGACATGAGTCCTCCAGATTTTGTTCCTTTCCTCCAGTGGGAAGGAGAATTTCGTGAAGTCCGATTTATTGACTTGGAAGGATAAAAGCCCTGCAACAGCATGCGTTCCAGCAGCTGGAGCATCTTGACGAAAATGGCGTATTTAGCGACATTGTATTGCTGCGAAGCATTGGCAACGTATTTTGGATATGCAAGGGGATTATATTGAACGACTTTATTGCAATTAAAATGCATGTCTATGCTGTGCTGTCTACACCTCAACCAACTAGCTAGGTGGCTTTGTCATCATGTCAGTTTAATGCTGACAGATGGCATTGCCATCCTAAATTCTTACTTTGACTTTATTGCAATTTTTTAAAATATGTTCTTCATTTGCGAGCTGTATTTTTGTGTGCACGAATCTCGTAATATATACGATTAGGTTGTATTAAATAAAATGTGAAACCAAAAAATTTTTCAAACGTCGCTTTCCAAGAACTTCTAAAGAAGGAGCCTTTCTAAAAAATTAATCTGAGAGAGGAAACAAAACATTGTTAACTTTACACATCGTCTACGGCGGCCACAGCGATCGATAAAAAAGTGCACTCCGTGTAACCGATAAAGTTTGCGAGTGCGACGATATTATGCGGTCATGCTCCCGTTCTCATACCATATAAACGCGGTTCGGTTGACAGGAAGCTGTCTCTCAGGATATTGCAAGCAGCAGTAGTACGCAATGTCTATGCAAATTTAGTTCTTTTGTTGTGTGTGCACTACGATGTGTCATACACGTCGCTTCGGTCAGCCAACAGGTTTTAATTCTTTGTAGTGAGCGTTTTTACGAACAGGTTTTTAAACAAATCGAGTAGAGAAGACGCTGTCTGGCAGGCAAAGAAAATATTTATACAGTTGCGTCCTTTTAGCATATACGACTGTGGGGATGAATTCATTAGGTAGTGAATGCTGGAGCAATTTTGTAGTATCTACGCTACGCGTGTAAAAAGTGAAATTGGTATTATCTTTTTACCGCTTTAAATTGGAACAGAATTGCCAGCACATGAAAACACCCTTGTTAGAAGGTCGATTAAACTATGAGTAACTGCGTGATTCTTACTTGGTTAATCTATAAACTAACTGGATATTATATAAAGTAGCCACACGTCTGATTATTTTAACGGAAAATCGTCATTCCATTAAAATAGCTACGAGTACGAGCTTGTATACTATGAATTTACTCAATAAGCCAACATAGGTTTTGTGGTTACATTAGGGATTGGGAAGTACATATTATCAATTGATCTGAATTGTTGCTTATGCAAATAATTTTAAAAAAATGCAGGGGTGATCCCCTATGGATAATTAATAATSTCCTCCGTAAAAAATAGCCTCCTSTATAAAGATGACGTACTCCAGAAAAGCAGGAWCATTCATTTCCAGTATTTAATTCGAAATGCAAGACTTTCCATAAAATATCCCGTTAACTGTGCCTGTAWCGCTGTATGTGGTAAGTTAYAAAGCTACCCATTTAAGTAGGCAAATATCAACATGCGATTAACCTGTAATCCCAAAGAAATGTTTCTAGTAGGTACTGATATCCGGTTCCTCGTATTGCTTCATCTGATGTTGGTGTTCTAATTTCTAATTGGGGTCTATAATCATACTTGCTTTTGAGAACATACCATTTTATTGGAATCGGTGGATGAAGCCGTACAGACAACACATAATGAGGAGCTGCACGTGAAGATATCTAGGTATTAGCATATCTTCTAAACGCTTCTAAGGAATTACCTACCATTATCAATACCGTAAACGAAAAGCATACATTTGTGCATAAGATCGTGGTAAATTTGTACAAAGAAAGTTCTCTAAACGATCACAGCGTGTTAACAACTAATTTGCCGTGTCAACGTGGCAGCCCACTGTTATGTAAATCACAATTTAACTAGAATTCTACCCTATGCTAATCATTTTAATATCTCAGAAAAAGATTCACGATTACTTTACAAGGTGCGTTGCCACTCAGTTGTTAAATATAGAAGACTAGCGTAAGTACGAAATAGTTAGTTACTATGTAGTAAGTAAGTGACATCCATCATATAGCTGTAAAACATCATGCAGCCAACTATGTTATAATGCAGTGGCAAATCAGTGTATACCTACAAATAATCTACGTTTCTTCTAACCTGCAATACATCTGGTGACCCCGACTGCATTACATATTGGTGACTCCGACGTCATGCGACTCTACTGTAAAATAAACCAGGTTATCTGAAATGAATTTTTAAATGGTATCTAAAGTACTAGTAGGAAAAAGTTACGTGTGAAGCACGTCTTAGTTTGACCTTTCTGCTCCGAGGGAAGATCAACTAATAATTTACTAAATGTCTTTTTGATAGCAGAAAATGTCCATTTCATTTCGATCATTTCTTTGGAACTAAAAAATAAATACTACGTTTTTGCTACCCTTGTTAAGGGGTTGTATCTCCACAGAGGTTATTCAAATGCCACGTTTTATATGCACAATCTGATTACACCCTGTACCTACTTTTTAGATGTTATTACAAAATAGTGTATGTTGTAAAGTGTTTGTATCGAAATATTTGCGAATTTCCAAAGCAGGCCAGGCAAAAATTCTTCGACGTCTCGTCGCTGTCATGTGATTTTTAKTATTCATGCTATGTCTAGTGTAGCCTTTAACTTTCATCTAGATAAGATTTCTGCATACATCAATT
Organism: Rhyzopertha dominica; assembly: GCA_025024175.1. Taxonomy (NCBI): domain Eukaryota; kingdom Metazoa; phylum Arthropoda; class Insecta; order Coleoptera; family Bostrichidae; genus Rhyzopertha; species Rhyzopertha dominica. The sequence goes on along the minus strand of QCXZ01000138.1, from coordinate 44,180,212 downwards.
TTTAACTGGAAGTAACTAATCAGTTCGATATGTCTGTGGTTTGTTACGATCAGCCCATGGAATACAGGTACGTTTTAAAATGATAATCTTCGTTTACAAATTTCCTACCCCGGAAGCATAATCTTATTCCTCAGCTCTTACATCAAATGCACCATAAACGCGAAATCCGTGTAGCGTGTCTAAATCGGTCTGAATACATTCTTGCGCAACGTGCCTAATTTTTGTCGCCCCTACTGAGCAGCGTATGGCATGTCGTACAACGTTTCTGACAGGTGATGTATTAGGTCGAATTTGCATTTCGGTAAGTATAGGAAACTATTTGTCTTATTGTCACGGGGTTCGGCCTTCGCTTACCCAAGTGGACACAACACAGAAGCAGACAAAAAAAGTGACAGCGAATTTATTTAGGAAGCAAAATGTAGATGTTGACGTTTTAGTTGTTTCGAAAACTTTTATGTTGTTGGTTGGTCATTGGTGGATAGGTCTTACTATATTTGATTCTTATTAATAAATGTTAATAGTAGTAATCTCATTCCAACTATGACCTACTATTGACAAGAGAGATGTGTAAGGCAGTAAATTAGTAACCATACTATCAAATATGATCAGCAAGATAACAGAACGTTAAGCTTAAGACTTATAACAACTGAGTGGGCTTAAATCATTATCAAGCAAGCACATTTCGTTTTTATGCGCTAGCTTCTACGCAATAATGCTGAAAATTSCGGGTTTCCTGCCAATATTCTTTTTACTAATGAGGCCGGATTTCTCACAAAYTGGTGTTGTTAATTTCCACAATAACATTTTTGMGCAAACAAAAACCTCCATACTCTWATACGAGGCATGTTTTTTAAGTAAGTACCGTTTTGGAATTAAAAAATGACGTGCAAAGATATCGCAATAATTTTATCTTACATGAAAGCCTGTACCTTAATCTACTTTTCTACATAATTTCCGTGAATATTGAGGCACTTGTCATAACGTGGCACCAGTTTTTGAATACCCTCCTCATAAAATTCTGCCGCCTGACTTGTTAACCACTGTATCACAAATGTTTCGACTTCGTTATCGTCTTGAAGACGCTGACCACCCAGGTGTTTCTTCAAGTGCAGCAACAAATGGTAGTCGCTGGGCGCCAGATCAGGGCTGTATGGAGGATGATCTAGAGTTTCCCATTTAAAAGATTTGATGAGATCTTTGGTCCGATTAGCCACATGTGGACGGGCATTGTCATGCAGCAAAACGATACCCTTACTCAACTTGCCACGTCTTTTGTTCTGGATTGCACGACGCAGATTGTTCAATGTCTTACAATAAGACGCTGCATTGATTGTCTCATTACGAGGCAGAAACTCCACTAGCAATACTCCTTTTCTGACCCAAAAAACTGTGCACATGATTTTCAGGGCAGAAATTGTTTGCTTAAACTTCACTTTTTGGGTGCTGATGAATGTCGCCATTCCATGGATTGTTGTTTCGATTCTGGTGTGACGTAGGCCACCCATGTTTCGTCACCAGTAAAAATTTGGTCTAAAAAAATCTTCACCTTCATTGTGGTACCGCTCAAGGAAGTCAATGCATTGCCTAAACGTTGGGTTTTGTGCAAATCCGTCAACATTTTCGGAACCCAACGTGAACACAATTTCCGGTAATTCAAGTTCTCGGTCACAATGCGATACAAAACACTACCAGAATATTGAGGAAAGCAGTCGCACAACGATGAAATTGTAAAGCGTCTGTTTTCTCTCACCTTTTCGTTCGTTTCTGCACCAAATCTTCATTAACGACCGAAGGATGCCCACTCCGTTCTTCATCATGCACATTTGTGCGGCCATCTTTAAATGCTCTCACCCATTTCCTTACCATTCCTTCACTCATAATGTTTTGTCCGTAAACTTCACAGATCTCACGATGAATATCGATCGGTTTTACGCCTTTAGCACTAAGAAATCGTATAACAGCCCGTACTTCACAATCGGCGGGACTCACGATTGTCGGAGGCATCTTAAACACTCAGTAAACAACGTATACAATGAAGAGTCAAACTGTAATGGCGTTGGTGCGTAGACAAGAGATGTAGATAACCAGCGCGCATGCGCGGAACGCCGACCGTAGCGCTGCGGCGGCGGAATCGCAAAACGGTACTTACTTAAAAAACATGCCTCGTACTTTAATGAAATCTGGACATCATAAATGTTTCCCAATAAACACTTGTTTGGGTATTGTCCTGCTGTTTTAGCAAACGGATTAACAGCATTCTGCTTTTGCTGTTAGAGAGCATTAATTTACACCAAGCTTTTACATGTAGATGGGTAGGAAGGGGCAGACCCGTATTATGCCTTACTATAGATCGCCTGATTAAAACTCTTTAGTCATATTTTTGGCGATACTTGTAAACACTGGTCTTTATGGTAATGTGGGAGTTACAGCGACAAATTAATAAAGAATACCAAGAAATCTTAGTCAATGCGGGGGTTTTAGAAACAGTTCTAATATCCTTTAGACCAGTGGTTCTTCACCGGTGGTCAATGGATCACTGGTGTGGCCCGCAAACTCATCATACAATTATTAAAATTATTAAAAGACGAGTCAAGCCGGTAGTGGTATCTGACGTAGATATGACAATAGGTGTGATAGGTGGATACTGAAAGTATACATGGTGAACCATCACACGCTAATTTGTCAAATACTCTGCATGGTGTTTTTTGGTTGCGATTTAATTTGTATGCAATTTCAGTGGTTTGTCGTTAAAATGGTTATCATCTATTTTATTTAGTTCTATACTACAGAGTTTTTCATGTGGTCACTGGCAGATTTAAAATTATGTAGATAGCGTAAGTACATAGGTAGCATTAAAGCCAATGCGCTCTTGACCACAAATCGTTATTACAACACGGGTGGACCCAATGAAGTAACACGTGTGCAATAAAAAAATTATGAAAGCAATAAGACACTTTAAAGGGATAGTATTTAGAAGCCGATCTGCACATTTTCACCAACAACATTTCTGAAGTACCTGATGTTAAAAAAATAATAAAAAATCGAATGTGAAGACTTTTGGAGCCAAACTTAGTTTTCTTTTCAAGCACATGATTATGAAAGCAGGGATTTTCAGAGCTTTTAATAATTAAAAATAAACAGCGAAGTCGGTCAGATACCAGCGCCGTCATCCGTTTAGCTTTGAATAACACTGATCCTAAGATTCAGCAGCTAGTAAACGATAAGCAGTCATAAAAATGGCACTAAAATGTTATAATTAACGTAAAATTTTTAGAACTGATTTGGTCTCAAAAAAATTATTCGTGCTTTTTTTAAGAACAACCTCATGTTAGTGGTCCATGGCGAGAAAAAAATTAATCAAACGGTCCCTCATCACTAAAAGTTTAAGAGCCATTGCTTTATACAAAGATGTCGTACCTGCTTGGAAATGGAAGGATGACAAAAAGTTACTTTGTATTTTTGTTTTTGCTAAAGCTTCTTCTATAATTTGCAAACAAATATCTCAAAAGAGAAATCTTTCATATATCTTCGAAACCGTTACTTTGTGAACCCATGTTTATTAAAGGCTTTTCTGCTTATTTTAGTCTATATTATTACTTTTTGCCCATTTTTAATACCGTGGTCAAATATTAGCTAAAATTGTTACGGTAATTCATAACGAATGCCTGGGGGAGGGGCGTGGGATGAACGTTTTAAACGAATAGTAGCAAGTTTGCAATTTGAACTGAAAAATTAAAAAAGTCAGACGATGTCACTCCTAGATTTAACGACAGTTGATCGGCGCCGACAACGTCGCAGTCCGCTTTCAATTTCGTAACTGCAGCAGCCCCCMCGGAAGCGGAATATMGCCAGCCGACGCGCCGCGCGCGACTATTTTGAATTTTTATTACGGGGCGATTTCCCCGTTCCTTTATTGCCAGAAATTCGCGCCATCGTTTGAAGTTTCCCAACTACCCGACGGGGATGCGCGCGGTGCAGTTTCGTCCTAATTGAAAATCCGGATGCGCCGCTACCTAGCTGATTGGACCGGCAAAAGTTCGAAAAGTTGACTATTGCTGGCGTTGTTTATCAGGAACGCTTTGGATACGGCTCGTTTTTGTCAGGGCGAAAACTTAAATTAACTATGCGGAAGTGGATGCGTTTCGAATTGACAGTGTTGCGACATCTGGTATTCGTTTACTAGTGGCCTCATCTGAAAATAATGTCAATCTTGATGTTTATAACACTGGGCTGCAAGAATTTTAGTTTGCTACTGTAAACTAAAAATCCGGGAAGTATTGTTTTGACTATATTTGGCACTTCTGAAAATTTAATGCAATAATACCTGCAGCCTGCCGCACTTTGGTACTCACACAAGCAATCCACATCTCAAAGTGCATACTTCGGAATCGGGCGAAATTTTCTCTTGATTCGCTTTATCAGTTCTTTAGTTGTTTTAGGTACCCAGCCGCAGTCATAAACTTTCTGCTTGAATGGATACCAGAAGCGTTCGATTGGTCTTAACTGGGGAACCTTTGCTGTTCGAGGAATAAATTTTACATGGTATACCTTTCATACACTTCTAGTGTGTTACGTGCGTAATCTGCCGTCGCCATGTCCGGCCAGAAGATATAAGTTCTAAGCTGTGACATTTTCTTACGAACGGTACAGGTCTCTTTCGGATCCATTCCTCTAAATCCCGAAAATCCCACAATTTTTAAGGGTTTTACAGTATACGCTTTAGCAAGCTGTGTATGTTTTTCATAAAATTCGCCAATGAGTTTTCTCCGTGTGTTTTCCTTTAGCGTTTTCATACTGCCACACACAATAATTAACAACTCAGCAGTGATTATTTTGACACTTGTAAATTAAATAGTAACAGCAGCAGCAATTGTTTTTCAAAGGTAACTAAGAGTAATTTGTTACAAGGGGATAAAGTTATTCCCGATTTTTAGTCGACATACCCTTAAGTGCAATTCATTATCTATATTCGCTTATTAACAAAATAAAACATTAATGATTATTCCCGACTAAATTAAAACCTAACTGATATATTGCAGTAAACCTTCAAAACAGTGCAACCTTAACCATAGTCACTGTCCATACGATAGTCTTGTATTACAGGTGCACTATTACAGATATTACAGATAAAGATATTGTAACACATCGATATATATATTTATATTTATTTTGGGGTTTATTCGACCTTAGTTTGGTTTAAAGAATACTCTTTTTTCCAACGTCAAGCTTTCGACTGTATTCAAGTCTTCGTCAGGACTTCTACAAGCAGTTTACAATTTTTATATACAAAATATTCTTAAATTACTAATCAACAATTATGTACTTACAGGAAATTTGAGATTATGCAATTTCTATGATATTATGTTCTTTCTATATTTATATAATCCTGGTATTCAATGAAAAAAGGAACGAAAAATGTAACATATTTTTGAAATTCAAATTCTGTCAAATTCAAATTTAAAACAATTTCAAGACTACAAAAACAATATTACCAATACATCAATATGACCAACTAGTACATCATATAAATAACTACGTTTTTTATTATATATTTTTTTTATTTGTTAAATTTATAAATTTAATGATCTATTCTTTAATTTATATATATCAGAAACAAACAGACTGCAATTTTGAATATACTAAATATGTTAAGTTAGTGATAGCAAATATGTATATATATTACTGAGTTGTTGTGTGTCTGATTTTTTATTTATAGAATTTTTAGTCTTTTGTATTTGAAACATTTCCAAAATCAACCTTTTGTTATAATTACTTTCAATTTCTAAAATTTTTACGTCTTCCCAACAGATAGAATGATTGTTATTGACAACATGTGTTGTAAGAGCGCATCTGTCTCTTTTTTTATTAACATCACTTTTATGTAAGGAAATTCTACTTTTTAGCCATTGAGAAGTTTGTCCTACATATGTGCTATCACACCCTTCACACTTTAAGGCATAAACGACATTAGACTGATAATTTTATGAGTTCTAGATTTTAATTTGCTAAATAAATTATATCCCCTTTTAACATTTCTGACTGCAGATACATTAATGGCGATTGAGCTTTTTGACAGCACATTTTATTCTTCTTATTTTCGTTTAAGTAAGATTTTTCGTTTAATGTCGCGATTTTCGTAGGGTTTTGAGCGGCTTCATTATCAACTAGATATCGATCATTGATGTGACGTCACGCAATGCAGTATCAGGTCCGTAAGACTGCCAAAAGCTCTGTCTCTAAGCACTTTTAAGAAATTTATGTAATTTCGACTACCAAAAAGGTTCTTTGTAAGTTTTCGAAATTAATTAATAGCGTTTTACTTATATGCCTTGTATCACAATAATAGTTCAGTGAAATAGCTTTGCTTCGAAAACGATATCTTGATCAAATTATAGTTTTGAAAAAAAATGCCAATAAATAGGAGAAAAAATTGTGTTAACGGAAGATTATCATCGGATAACAACAACACTTAGTCTCGTACTTAGTAATAACAATCTGTAATAAATGCTGTAGAGCTTTTTGGTTCAGATAAAACAATCCAAAAACGGTTTTACCTAGTCCAACTTGTCTACGTAACTACATTGTTCAATTTGACACATTTTTACCCAATGTAAACATTTAGATTTTCGTTCGACTTTTTTATTACTGAAACGATTGAACTCGTTCAAAAATCCAAACTTTTTTGGAGGCATTAGGTAGGTACTTCTGTTCATGTACTAGTTTATATAGATTTATATAGATATCTATCCTACTTATAACTTGTTGTCCCTGAAAGACTTTTTCTCCTTGTTTTGTACAAATGTTTTAAGCTCCTCTTTTTTTAAATAATTCTACTGATTTATTTACATGTCTATATTCAAAGTATGTCAAATTTTACTTATTTTGTAACATCTATTCATTATATCAACCCAAAGCCTATTTCAAGACTATCAAACTTCTTTGCGTAACCATCAGCTTCAACTCCTGTTATAGGTAGCTTTTTTAGCACTATCTGTTGCAATATCATGTACTGCTTCAAAGATTTGTTTAAATGTGGTCGAATAATAAATTAGTTTTAAATACTGGTCGGAAAGTGGCGAACGTACACGAAGCGGTCAACTCTAGCAGGTGCCGACGCGATAGAAGAGTCGTCGCTCGTCTGTCAATGGTCAGCCATCAAGCGAACAGTGCATAGTTTATATATCGTAGCAGTTTGTATTCCACTACATTTATTAAACTACAGTCAACTAATCGTATCGATTATTTCTTCAAGCAATCCCAACAAAGTTTTTGGTCCTTTGAGCCTGGATTGGTAATTGGTGTTACCAAATAAGCTTACAGAAGAATAGCAGATCGGCGTTGGAAGGTCAACCAGCGATTAGCGAAAGCAGGTGCCATTCCAAGCGCGACCAGCTGCAGCGGTGCCAGATCGCCCGTAACAACAGGCCAACAGACGATACGTACTGCAGAGCTGGGCAATCAAACAAGCGTGCAAGACAAGGACAGCGGGTAGTGAGTCATTCCAATTCCTACATACTTATATCCGTTCTTGCCTATGTGTTGCATTGCACATTTTGTCAGTTGCATTTTCTAATCATATCATTCGATTCAAATATTTCATTCAAGTTTACTTATCAAAATGAGTAAAGTCAAAGCAAAGCCTAGCAATTCAGACATTGAACCACCAATCAATGATATAAAAACAGCAATACAAAAACGCGAGATCTTTAAAAGACGCTTGATGTCATTTACAGATTTCGTGAACAAAATCAAAGATAATGCTATAAATGAAACGATCGTGCTTGAACTCGAGAGCCGAATAGAAAATCAAAATTCTCTGTCGGTAGAATTTAATGAAATTCAAACCTTCCTAGAAATCAATAACGAAAGCGATATTGATCAGCATCTAGCAGCAAGGTTTGAGTTTGAAAACGAACATTACAAATTTGTAGCAATGGCTAAACAAATTTTAAACGAAGCCTACTCAAAAAGGCCCGTGCAATTAGAAGACATACAGTTTTCAGATAATGTCAAATTACCACAAATTAATTTGCCTAAATTTACCGGCCTATATGACAATTGGTTGGAATTCAAAGATATGTTTCAAAGTTTGGTTGGCAGACGTCACCATCTAGATAACATAAGCAAATTTCATTATTTGCGATCAAGCCTTGAGGGTGATGCAAGGCAAGTGATCCATTCATTGGAATTCTCAGCTCAAAATTATGAGGTAGCGTGGCAACTCTTGTGTGAAAGGTATGATAACGAGCAAGTTTTGATTAACAATCATTTAAAGGCATTGTTTAGTGTCAATCAGATTTCTCGCGAATCGGCAAATGATTTACGAAAAATGCTAGATATTATGTCTAAACATATGCGAGCTTTAGAAATTCTAAAACAACCAGTTTCACATTGGGACACCATCATAATTTATGTCATGAGTGAGAAGCTAGATAAAACCACAGCCAGAGAATGGCAAGAATTTAACATCAAATATAATGTTCCTACCCTCAACGACTTCAAAAAATTCATACAGAACAAAGCAGAGTTACTAGAAAGTCTTGAAACGAGAGACAAAAATTCAGCTATACTAAAAGAGAAACAGGTAATTTCTCATCATAAACCAATTCACAAAAAACAATTTACAGCAACAATTGCAAACAGTAAATGCCCCGTTTGTAAGGGTAACCATCTAATATATTTCTGTAACGAATTTATAAAACTAAACATTCCTGGCAGAATGGAAAAGGTTAAGGTTTCTAAATTATGTCTAAATTGTCTGAAGAGTGGTCATGAAGTGTCACAATGCAAATCTGGACCATGTAAGGTCTGCAACTCAAAACATAACACTTTAATTCATGTAGATACAAAGGTTAGCTCTTCAATTGATTCCGTCCAAGAGGGTGCTAGTGCTAGCACTAACAAACAAGTAAATCTGTCAAATCACGTGCGATATTACAATGACGTTTTATTATCAACAGCAATGATTCTGGTCGTGGATTCACAAGGTAATAAGCATTCATGTAGAGCTCTTCTCGACAGCGGTGCCACAATCCAATTTCATTACGGCTGATCTTTGCAATAGATTACAATTGAATTGCACAGATTCCAAATTATCCATCATCGGCATCAATAATGTTCCATTTAACCTAGACAAAAGTTGTTATATAACGATTTATTCATCCAGTACAAATTACAAGGCAGGACTAAATTGTTATGTTCTAAATAAAATCACAGATTACTTACCCAATCAATCCTTTTCGAAATCCGATTGGAATATGCCAGACCATATCCAGCTGGCTGATCCAGATTTCAATGAATCCAGAGACATAGACATCCTAATAGGAGCTAGTCTGTTCTGGGATCTCATTCAGAGCGGTAGTATCAAACTAGGGAAATGCATGCCATCATTACAGAACACAAAACTAGGGTGGATAATTTCAGGTATCATACCTGCTCCGGCTAAACGTTCATCTTGTCATTTTTCAAAGGTGATTCAGTCAAACAACGATGAATTAAAAAGATTTTGGGAAATTGAAGAGATTCCTTACGTTCCTCAATTTACCAAGGAAGAACGTTTATGTGAAGATCATTTCAAGGCCAACACCACTCGTACAGTGGAAGGCAGATTTGTAGTAAAACTTCCTCTCAAAGTTCCTTCGAGTTCTCTAGGTGATTCAAGAGAAACAGCCATTCGTCGGTTTCTCAATCTAGAAAGGAAATTCAAAGACAATCCTGAGTTTAAAACTCAATACACTGAATTCATCCATGAATATGAACTGTTGGGTCACATGTCCAAAATTCCAGAATCTACAGGCAAATTCATAAGCAATTACTTACCTCATCATGCAGTAATAAAAGACAGCAGCATCACTACCAGGTTGCGTGTAGTCTTTGACGCTTCTTGTCCTACCAGTTCAGGAATTTCATTGAACGACATTCAATACATAGGCCCCAAAATACAAAATGATCTAATTGGCATTCTAATTCGCTTTCGACAACATTCCTATGTCGTTTCAGCAGACATAGAAAAAATGTATCGACAAATCCTAGTTCACCCCAATGATAGACATTTGCCAAAACATCATTTGGAGAGACAATCCTGAAGATTCTCTGCAAACATACCAATTGAATACAGTTACTTTTGGTACAAGCTCAGCCCCATACTTAGCAATTCGATGTCTCAATGAATTGGCAATTCAAAACCAAAACAAACACCCGAAGGCTTCATCAATAATTCTACATGACACCTATGTAGATGATGTTCTCACTGGTTCAGACAGTCTAGAAGAACTCGCCAATACATGCCAAGAATTAGACACCATGTTGAAGCAGGGTTGTTTCAATCTTCGCAAATGGATATCAAGTAATCCTAAAATTGTGGATGTAGTTGGTGGCTCATCAAAAACAAGTAATGGTATTCTCTCAATAGGGAAAGATCAAACTTGTAGGACTTTAGGAATTTTATGGGATAGCAATCAAGACATACTTTCTTATAAAATCAGCGAAAGCAACATATCAAACAAAATCACAAAAACGTCAAATTCTTTCTGAAATTGCACAGATATACGATCCTCTTGGCAATGGTAAGCGCATGTACCATTATTGCAAAAATTATGATACAATCATTATGGTTGCAAAAGTTGGCCTGGGATGAACCAGTGCCAGATAAAATAAAAGAAAAGTGGTTTCAACTAAGATCTCAATTGGTGGTATTAAACCTTCTTCAAATTCCCAGACATGTTAGTTGCAAGAACCACACTAGTATTGAAATACATGGTTATTGTGACGCTTCCAAGGACGCATATGCAGCATGTATTTATGTAAGAGTATCAATTCAGAAAATAACGTTGCAGTAAATTTGTTGTGTGCAAAAACAAAAGTTGCTCCTATTAAAACAATCTCTATTCCTAGATTAGAGCTTTGCGCAGCACTTTTATTAATCAAACTCATGCAACAAGTAATTAATTGCATGATAAAATCAGCAAAATATTTTTACTGGACTGATTCTCAGGTAGTATTGTGCTGGTTAAACACAGAACCCAGTCGGTTACAAACATTTGTTGCAAATAGAGTGAGTCAGATTCAAACTTCAAGTTCATATCTGATTGGTTTTACGTGCCTACAAGTCAGAATCCAGCCGATCTTGCATCTCGAGAGTACTTCCCAAGCAAATTTTAGATTCTAATCTTTGGTGGCACGGTCCGGAATACTTGCAAGCTTCAAATTACAATTTTTCTAATAAATCCAATTTCAAGAAGACAGATGACATACCTGAACTCAAAAAACACTGTTTGACTACTATCAGTTCAAAAACAATGTCATTTCCATTTCATAAATTTTCAAAATTCCACAAAATTAAACGTGTTATGGCTTACTGCCTCAGGTTTATTTCAAATGCAAAGGCAAACAAAAATGCAAGAATTTCTGGTGCACTATCACCTATTGAGCTAGATCAAAGCATGAAAAGACTTGTCAAAATTGCTCAGTATGAATGTTATTCCCCAGAAATATCAAAATTAAAGAGTGATTCTTTAAACAGAGCGAATCGTTTAACTGCCTTATCTCCTTTTATTGATAAAGATGGTTTAATAAGGGTAGGAGGCAGGTTAAAAAATGCAAAATTAACATATGATTCACAACATCCACTACTGATTGATGGTAAACATGTCTTAACAAAATTGATTTTTGAACACCTTCATCTTGAGTTGCAACATGCAGGTCCTCAATTGTTGCTAGCCACTGTGCGTCAGAATTTTTTGGCCCACTGCAGGAATGGGCATGCAAAGAAAATCACCCGTTCTTGCATAACTTGTTTTAAATTAAATCCAAAATCCAATTCTCCTATTATGGCTGATCTTCCATCAGAAAGGGTCAATATTACAAGCCCATTTAACATTATTGGAATCGATTATGCAGGTCCCATTTCTTTTGAAAGATAGGAAAGGCCGTGGATGTAAATTACAAAAAGGGTACATCTGTGTTTTCATTTGTTTTACAAGTAAGGCCATTCATTTAGAGTTAGCTACAGATTTAAGCACTGAATCATTCCTAGCATTATTGAGACGATTTATTTCAAGGAGAGGTAAGCCCTCCCAAATTTGGTCAGACAATGGCACCAATTTTCAAGGTGCAAAAAAATTATTTACAAGAATTACAAAATTTCTTAACTATGCAGGAAAATTCTATTATTGATTGGTGCTCAAAAGAATCTATTTCATGGAAATTTATTCCTCCCAACTCACCACACTTCGGTGGTTTGTGGGAATCCGCTGTTAAACAAGTAAAGTTTCATTTATATAGAGTTTTAAAAGACACTAAACTTACATATGAAGAATTTTATACAATTCTTATCCAAATTGAGGCAACCCTTAATTCCAGACCATTATATCCTATGTCATCAGATCCTAATGACTTTCAACCTTTGACTCCTGCCCATTTTCTAATTGGAAGGCCATTAACCAGTTTGCCAGATGTAGACCGGCGGACTACCCCAACTAATCGACAATCCCGATTCGAACTACTACAAGCTCTTCATCAAAATTTTTGGACAAGGTGGTCCAAGGACTACCTCAACACCCTGCAACAGAGGGGCAAATGGAGAACCGGCAACAGGAACCTCCAGCTTGGTGAACTGGTGCTCATCAAGCAGGACAACATTCCAACATATCGATGGCTTCTGGGACGCATCGAAGACCTACATCCAGGTGGTGACGGAGTGGTGCGTGTGGTCAGCGTGAGAACGAACAAGGGGGTGTACAAACGAGCGGTGTCCAAGTTATGTCCACTTCCTATCACAGACGATAACTAAAAAACAAATAAATACAAATATTAATTCTATGCAATATATACTATGTTCTTGTTATACTGATTACTTATACTATGAATGTATTATACTTACCTTGTATATGTATGTAAATTAACTCACCTCTATGTATGCTAATTTCATGTCATGGTATTGAACATTCGTTCAAGGCGGGAAGTGTGGTCGAATAATAAATTAGTTTTAAATACTGGTCGGAAAGTGGCGAACGTACACGAAGCGGTCAACTCTAGCAGGTGCCGACGCGATAGAAGAGTCGTCGCTCGTCTGTCAATGGTCAGCCATCAAGCGAACAGTGCATAGTTTATATATCGTAGCAGTTTGTATTCCACTACATTTATTAAACTACAGTCAACTAATCGTATCGATTATTTCTTCAAGCAATCCCAACAAAATGTCTCTTACAATATCTCCTTTAAGGTTTTTAAAGCCTATTTCATCTACCAAAATGAATGTGCAGCACAAAATACACAAAGACTGCAAACTAAATCCCATTGCATTATCATATTTTCTGTTAACCCTTGCATTTAAAAATATATATCTACATGTATATTTTAAAAATTTTAAACAAATCCAAATCCAATATAAATGTTTTCAAATTAGTGCGCGGTGTTCAATATATTCAGACACCTAAAATGATTTTTTTCTAGTCCGTGAAACAACTCAATGAAGAAATGCATTCTTAATAATAATAATAAACGGAGTAGACAATAAATCATTCCAATGGAATTTGAATAAATAATCTATCCTTGTCTGATTTTAGTAATGCAGATATGAGCTTTGTAAAATATGTTTTATTGTAATTCTGTCGACATGTTTTTTTTAATTATGTATATACCTTCACAATTTCTTGACCAATAAGCAGGCGATTAGAGGCCCCCTTTTTTAACCCAGAATATATCAAATTTCATCAAAGCCTTTATCACAAATTGTCCCGAATTATTTTTATATGGTTGCATTACGTTCTTAACGTGCTGGAGATTTTAAAATTGCTGATTATGCTGAACTTGTAACCATATATATTTAATATAATAATAATAAATAGAATAATAATATTTAAATTATTAAGTATCCTGTCTCTTGTGTCAAAAGAAAACGAACTAATTAAGGACAAATTGGATAAGCCTCGCTTCACAAATAATTTCTTAAAGGAAAATATATCGATTGAAAAATCAGCTTCATTTAAGGTAAAATAAATTGCTGAGAAGTGGGTCATATCTGACATTTACTTCATTATGGTCGCCCAGGTACATCATGTATTTCTCATCTTTTTGGAAAAATCTATCAATCACGTTTATCACTTAATAAATGTACTAATTACTATCGCCCTGTATCATATATAGATATGATATAGAATACCAGCGCAAGAATAAAGAAAATATATGTTCTTTATAAAGCAAATATTTAGTTTTCAAAGGATATCAGCTATAACTCTCTCATGCTGTTGAAATCAATGAAAAAAATGATATCCCTATAAAGTGTCACTTACTGACCACATCTTTGGAGCACCTCCACATTGTGTATTCAATGCAACGAGCTTGTCCACTTCATGGTGATCATTAAAAACATCAACCCCCCGAAAACCGTTCGAAACAGGGAGTTTATGTTCGACCGAATTCGCGTCCTATGGTGCCAGTCAAACGCTCGCAGTATGTAAATATTTCAGCAGTTCACAATACGCTCTCCGTACGTCAGTGTTTTCAACTGCTTTTGATAGATTTATTACGAAATGAATCTGTTTTGCGTCCGTGGTGACAAATGTGTGTGCCCGTTTCATGCAGCGAGTAACTCGACGCCAAAAAAGAGATAAATGGCCTAAAGATGAAGCATGATGATTTCGAAACTGATGAAAAGGAAATGCCGGATGCGGGCTTGCTGTGCATCCCTGAAAAAATCTGTAAAAGGGAAATGAAGTTGCAACACGTATTCGGAGACAATGTTATTTTTGTATATATCAGTGTGATAATAAATTGGCATTTATCAACGCTAAGAAAAATTGTCAGTCTCATCATAAACAAGCAAAGGTAAAAGAAAACTCAACAAGCCAGAGATTTTGAAGGGCATCTGGTAATTTGCAACATCCTTTTGGCTTTTTTTACTTTTTTGTTGTCAGTACAGTTAGAGGAGTCAAGACATTACATGTTTAATAKCAAAAAGTAGATAGTTGTAGTAGTCGACATACAAGCATGATTAAATAWCGAAAAAAAAAAGAGATTGGAATACCTACATTAGTTTTTTTTTATATTTCTCCCTTCTAAAAAGCTCCATCATGTTCACTTTACTATATACAGGGTGACTACAAGGTATGGAACCAGCAGAATATTTCAGGTTCTGTTTGACCGATTTTTCTGAAATTGTGCATGGGGCTTGTGGGTAATTAAAATGCATTGTCTGGAATTTTTTCAACTCCGTGTCCGCTCTCGTTTCCGAGATATGGGCGCAAGACGAAAATAATCAACTGTGAAGAAAAAATGGTAATATCTGGCTTTTTTTGTCCAATTTAGCGATAAAGAAAGTTGTTTTCATTATTTTTGTTCTTTGTCAGGCTCAATTATTGTATTTACACTTTTCTCAACTAAGAAGCAATAAATTGTACCCGCTGATGTAGTGAAAAGGAACGTTACAACAGATTGCTATTATACGGCTGACGGGACGATGCAAACCGACCATAGGCATAAGCTGATGAATTGAAGAATATTGATAATAAAGAGGAGTACTAAAACAGGTATGCATTTACGAATCATTAGTTTTTTCTGTACCTATATTAAAAACACATTTGTATTTTCTTTTTGGAATAAACAAAGTTTTTTTTATTAACTATCAAAATACTACGAACTGTATGTAGTCATACTAGTATACATTTGGTCAAAATGGTTTTGCTTTCTCTTTTTAGATCAACTCCGTTTTTGCTTCCAGGGTTGTTTATGTAAATAGCATCGACAACACTCGCATATAGTAACATAGTGTAAAACTTCCAGTTGCCACCTGTTTCGGCTTAACACAGCAATAAGAATAGGAAAAAAGTATGATAGTTGATTGTTGTACACACCGTAACTTCTCTTAATGGAGATGAGGGGGTGTATCGGTTTTAAACGGCCACAATGTATGTAGTAGAAGAAATGAAGTTGCAACAATCGCTGCTAAGATATATTTAATAATAATAATGATAATAATAATAATAAGCTTTTATTTAGGAATAACATACAGCCTTTCACATTGATTCCTATTAAGGCAAAGTCTAGCTATTCAACTTAACATTTGACAGCAAGAAATATACATGCTTAATCATAATCAATACAATAAATAATACCATCAAACAAAACGATCAAACTATCAGCTCAAGGTTTGCTTTACTGCGTCGACAAAAGAATATTTTTTATTTTCTTACGAAAAACATTTTAAGACAATCGTCTAATCGCGCCAGGAACAAAGTTGTACGCAACGACTGAATTGTACGAAAAGGTTTTGCGAAAAGTGGCCAACCGATGGCAAGGTAATGAAAGACTATTAACGTGGCGTACATTTATGTTATGGAGATCACGTCTATAAAATAGTTTGTTACATTATGGACAAACGTTATTAGGTTATATTTGAAAATATTTATATCTTTATATATATTTTTATATCTTCGGCAGCAAAATTTGTTTGTTTAGGATCAAATAAATAAGTGATTTGCGTGTTATCCGCGTAACAATGTGTCTTAAAGAATCTTACATTATGTAAAAGATCAGCGGTATAGATAAGAAACATGATGGGTCCCAAAACTGAGCCCTGAAAAACACCCGAAGTAATATTTGATAGATGTGAGGTCTTAGCACATAATTTAACAATTTGATATCTATCGCTTAGATAAGACTTAAAAAAGCTAACGGAGTTCATGTCAAACCCATAGTAAGCTAATTTAGCACACAGCAAGTTGTGATCGAGAGTATCGAAAGCTTTCGAAAAGTTTAAAAGAACTAGAGAAGTGGCGCGACCACTACGTAGGGATGTTATGTCATCAATGATGTTGATTAATGTACTAACGGTACTATGGCCTCTAATCTGACTGCATATCCGATATAATTTTATTATCTACGGCGTAACTATACATTTGCTTCTGGATAAACTTTTCAAGAACCTTCGAAAGAGTAGTTATGATGCTTATTGGCCGTAAGTCACTATATCGCTTTGGAGAGCTAATTTTGGGTAAAGAGGTTACCACTGTTGTTTTCCACTTATCTGGAAAGAATCCCACCTCTAAACAACAATTAATTACATGCGTTATGTGATTGCAAATATGCGGCAAACATAATTTCAACATGCAAGCATTCACGTTATCACTGCCGTAAGCGTCGGATTTTTAAGGAACAAATAATTCGACTAATTTCATCAGGGGTAGCCAAATGAAAACTAAAATGGAGGTCATCATTATGTTTTTTTGCCGTATATTCTGCAGTTGTAGCCCGACAATTGTTTGGAGTGTAAAAATGGACGTAAAATATTGATTAATTTCATTCAGATCAGTCAAATTACTGGGAATATTAATATCTCTTTAATGCTTTATACCCAGTTTTTGTATGGCTTTCCACATACGCTTTGTGTTTTCAGATGCCTGATTGTATTGTAGGCAAGCAGCTTTTTCTCTAGGCACAGCCTGAAGGGTCAAATTACGTAAGCTTTTGTACTGGGTCCAATTTTCTAAAGATCTGTGCCTTTTAAATTTTCTTAATGCCTTGTCTCTGCAACTCATCATAATTTTCAATGTGTTCGTTATCCAAGGTGCATAAGGTTTACTAATAC
The DNA here is from genome assembly GCA_025024175.1 of Rhyzopertha dominica. NCBI lineage: Eukaryota > Metazoa > Arthropoda > Insecta > Coleoptera > Bostrichidae > Rhyzopertha > Rhyzopertha dominica. Next base: position 44,162,628 of record QCXZ01000138.1, on the reverse strand, counting down.
GCGCTGTCTTGAAAGGGGCATGTTTATCAAATAGCTCCAATATTTTGCAAGTAAGAAATTGAACTTTCAAATTTATTATTTATTTATTATTTCCCATGCTTATAACGCCAGGTTCTTTATAGAGCACTAAAAAACGTGTTTCTCTCACCACCTGTTTTACTGCGATACTTGTTTTATTTAAAACTTAAAAAGCTCCAAACAAATATAACTCCGCTGAAGAATACAATACTTGTTCCACCAGACGACCGTGGGAGGTAACCCAACATAAACTTTCGTTCTCATTTCTCCGGTGCTATCTAGAAAACTGAAACCCGAATTAATACCACGTAAAATGCACTCTCCCCCGGGTCTGGTTGCACCCGCGTCGCGTCATAATTCCGCGTCTTGTCTTCGGCACCGAGCATAATAAGCATAAACGTCGGGCTGCTTCCCGAGTAACTGGAGAAGAGTAGCAGTAATTCACGACCGGCGACACATGTTAATAGTCATTTTTAATCATGCACCAGCACAGTCGAAGGTAACGTCAGATGGGACATTTCCCACAGAGATTTATGAAGGCTAAGAGACCGCCAGGGTATTCCCATTTTTACGTTCTTTCGAAATTAGAATTCCTCACACACGTCTTTGCGGTCGTAATTTGGCCCGCCTGGACGCTTTTAAGAATTCGTCCCCGTTTCGGATATGATTACATTTGCATTTGTCAACCATAAACTACGACACTTGAGTCACTTCTCAGGAGTGTCTAAATATGTTGCGAAACAGCTCAATATTAAAAGAAAGATGTGGAACAAGTGTCTGAAGACTCGTTTAGCGATTCAGGTTTATCAAATTCATTTCGTATTTGCACTACAAGATGAGCGAGAAGTTGAGGGGTAGATCTTAGGAAATCAGTATTTTGCCAGTTTTGTCCAAGGTGTTAATAATTTTTAGCCTCTACGAAATTTAATTTTCGTAAAGGATACAGCTCTATAGAATATATCTAATAATATTTTTTTCTAACTTTAACAATAAAAAAAGTTTGGTGGTGCTCTTGGACTTTCTAGGGCATTCAATAACATTAACCCTGATTTGTTGCTGGCTATTTTATAACATTTTGCTTATAATACAGCTTGTAAGGTTTGGATAGACTTTGTCGGAACCGTGTCATTTACAGTGAGCACGGAGTGGCGCAATGATTAATTTTGGGCTCGCTACTTTTTACTTTGTACAGCTCTGTCTTGGTTTCGTTAGCTACAGTGATACGCAATTGCTATATTGTTTCAACAAAAAGGATGTTCACGATGCGAACAAAAAGGTTATCACAGACCTGGATAAGTTATAATTAAAATACAGGTAGAAGTTGCTCCCTTGAGGTATTACTGATGTGGAAGATCATACATCATACATCATTAGAGAGATAGGAGAAAACAAAACAAAAAACAACATATGTATTTTGTTTTTTTTTCCGGTTGTGTAACTGGATTATGATCTTATACTAAAACAAACAAATTATTATTTAATATCGCACTGGATCATTTGCTTTATATAAACCCGTTGAAATCTAAAATGATTGTGTTGGGATTGTTTATTGATAATAAACTTCGTTTTAAACTGCATTTAAACAAWACTATTAGCGAAATTTTCCCTAGATTAAAAATTACTTACATTTATGTTTCTTTTGTGTTTAAAAAAACAAAAATTATTTGCGCAATGTCTTAGTGTTTTCACTATTCAATTTTCATGTTGCCTTTTATATACCGTGCTTGGATTGCGTACCTTTTAGTAGAATTCAAGTCCTGCTTAGCGCTTGTTATATAGAATTAGCAGGAGGGAGCAGTTCAATTACAAACTTAAAACCGTACCGTGGCTGAATATTGATATAAGAAGTAAAATGCATTGAGTTTACTTATTTCGCAAGATTTGCACAAAAACTCCACCATGTTTGTACAGTAAGATACCTTTCGTACGATTTTATTCGCAGAAGGGGCATTCTCACAATATAAGCACATTTTTGCAGTCCTTTTCTGATAATTTTTCTACACCTAGTAATTATTTCCTTTTACTTTTTAAGTCTAAATCAATACAGTCTTTAATTTTTTTGTAAGAATACTTGTCTTTATCCTGCATTAAATTTAGGTTAAAAAGATCAACGGCTCAATTAGGATATACTATACTCACCCAAAACAGGGCGTTAATACGTAAAAGGGAAATGAGACAAGACCATTTATAGATCAACATTAATGTACGGATATAAAAATTAAGTAGGTACTAAGTAGACTGGTAACTAGACTGCAAACGATATAGATGCATTACATAGAGAATTTGAAACAGATCCGATAGAACATACACTAGAAAATAATAAATGAAAATAGTCCAGACCTCTGGTAAAAATATTCGAGGAAAGACGAGCAAAAAAAGCGAAAGAAAAGGAAGAGTAAGATTGCAAAAGACAAGGGACATGGTAGTAGCAGACGAAAAAAAAATAAACTTCAACTGGGACAAAGCCAGAAGGGCAACAAGGAGAGGACTAAATAGTCCATCAAAAACACAGTACACGAGGGAATGATTACAAATCAATTTATGTAGAAGCTTTAGCGAACTAACATACCTTTTTATCTCATAAAATTCTTGTACGGCTGTACCACTACCCTAGATTTGTCTTGGTCTTATTTATATACCACTACAAAGTTAAAATAAAATAATATAATTAAATACATTCGGAAACATTTTTAGTTAGTACATATGAGGCACATTCATAAGTTTTTATAATTAACAAGATATTTATAATAAAGCCGCTAGCTCATAATTTACCATAGAAAATACGATTGTTGCTAAATCTAAAACACCGTACACAATATCCTGATTAGTTTCACCATACATTACCTCAACTTTTCAAAATAAACTAGCAGGTTTTGGTGATAAAGTTATGTTTGTACTCACCGGATATTTTATTTTAATCCGACTGCAGTCTAGTTTATCCATCCAGTGCACCACTGTCATTTTTCACGACAGCGCGCGCCAAACCGAACAAAGCATTGACGCGAAAATAATAATAACACCCTGGTCTCCAATTTTTCACAA
>QCXZ01000138.1:44124915-44159468 GCA_025024175.1 Rhyzopertha dominica | reverse complement strand
ATTCATGARAACCATTGTCTTAGAAGTTTAGGTATTGTATAAATGTTCCCAAAAAGCGTTGAATTAGTCTCTTAATAGCCGTGCCTGTTTATCGGTAGAATTAAACCGCTTTTGAGATATATGTATTACAACTAAAGGGTCCTAACAGCTGACCTTCCTTTACCACAATCTGCTAACACCAAAAACTAAACATAACCGAAACATTTTACGTTTGCTTTACAATTTATCCCCGACACACGTCCAAATTTTATGCCATTCGGTGGTCTCGGTTTAGTAATTTACTTGGTAGTTGACGACGAATAACAGGCCCTTTAAGGGATGGCCGAAGTTGAGACAAGTTTCCTGGATATTATGCCGGCAAACGACCGGACATGTTGGTCATCAGTGCCCCCTGCGTCCGCTTTGGTTTAGGAGACATCCTTTCGGTCAAGCTGTTAGGCAAAAKAGCCGTCCCTCGGACGGKGATTTTGGCTTTAACCTGCTAATTAAWGCTTCTCAGAAGGGCAGTTTATTGCGTAAGGACCTTTTGGAACATATTCGAATGGTTTACGTTATATGGCGCGTGGCAGCTTGTTTTCACATGCTTGGAAATTAGGCTAGAAGATACGACTGTGAAGCTTTCAGTATATATAATAAATATATAGAGTTAGTTAAGGAAATGTCCTGTGTTTTTGTGGTAATTATTTTTCATTTCATAGACTAGATTTTCTTTTTGTATGTCGACGCATTATTGTCTGAAAAACAAACTACGTTTGACGGGTTGTATTCTTTTTTTTTATTATATTCCCGAAATAAGCTGATTTTTATTTTCCTCCGTTTTATAACAATATTTGTGGAAACCGTATTTTCAAATAAACGAGAAAAACGTTATCAAAGATCTTCTGCAGGTGTCAATAATATTTTTTGTCCATTTGATCATAATTAAGCGCTCGTAATACTTTATTACGAGGATGAAAATAGAAAAATAGAAAATAGGTTTACGGAAAGATGGCTGTCACTGTAAAACACTCACAAAAAATTATTAATCTGATGTTTCGATTACATCTATAATTGATTAATAATTTTTGTCAGTGTGTTATAGTGACCGCGAAGTTTCCATAAACATGCTATCTTTATTTTGTTATTTATTATTATCAAATTAAATATTTGAATTGTAAAGCTCCTGCAATCTGGCAATAACTAGTCAATCTATCACAGAAATTGTGTTTTTTTTGTACACTAGACTCTTTATAGACCTGTGAGAAAAAAAATACAAAGAATCCAATGAACTTAAATCCGATGACCTAACAGGTCATTCAGCAGTTTCCCCATATCCTATGAAGTCGAAAACGACCATGAAAATATGGATGGAAATGAAGAAGAAAATAAACGGCACAATGAAACGAATAATGAAGAAAATAGAGAAGAAGTCATCGATGGAGGAAGGGAACTGAGATATAGACAGAGTCTTAAACGCAACACTCATCCTGACTACTTCTATTACGGATCAGTAGGGTACTGGTCTATTGTAGAACCGATAAATTATGATCAAGCAATGAAGAATGAAGAAAAAAAGCAGTGGTAGAGAGCCATGAAAGAATTGAGAACTCTAAAAGAGAATAACACTTGGACTTTGACCCACTACCTAAGGGAGTCGATGTTATTGACAACAAGTGGGTTTTTCGTGTAAAAACTGACGCGAACGGAAACGCGATACGGTATAAAGCACGTCTCGTTACGAGAGGTTTTACTCGATAAAAGGACACAGAAACATTCGCACCCGTGGAGATGTGAATGTGTCATACCTGGATTCAGAAATACAGAGTGCGGATATTTTAACTAAAGCCATTAAAGCTTGTCTCGTTTAAAATCCGGAAATTTTGAAACGCTTGATATTCTTTTTTGTTCTTTTTTTGTTCAAACACATATAGGAAAATACACTTTCTGAAGTTTTATTTAACACAATGTAATAGTAACATTTTAACTTAAATCCCATTCATTTCTGAGGCTTTTTGAATGTTCTTCATTAAATTCCTGATTCATCTGCAATCTTCTACTTGCCCTTCTCCATTTAAGAACAAAATAAACGGCACTAGCGGCTGCTTCTTTAGTTTTTTTTGTAACTTTTTTCTGCAATGAGCCCAATATTTTTCAATTGGCCGACACTGTGGCACATTAGATGGATTTACTTCTTTCTCTACAATCTTTTTTGTTCATACTGTCATATATTGAATTTATTCTAAATTCATTTAATTAGATCGTTACACATTCTAGAACAGAACGTTTACTAAATATGTCAGCATTTTTGTGTCATTGCACTTCCCGCTAGCACCGAGTATAATGCTAACGAAGCATTATGATGTATTAGCAAGTTGAGTATAAATACGCGGATAAATCCATCGTGAATAACTGAGGAATAACTTAGGGTACTGCACAATGTAAAACGTTGCCCCTCTGGCAGGAGCTAGCCCTCCTAGCACAATGTAAGTAAAAGGTAAATTATTCAGTAGTCATTCTAATATATTTCTGTTACAGTTATTAATGTGTATTTTATGTTACTTGTTTTACAGATCTCTTTGTTAATAAATAGTTGTTTAGAACCTAAGTCGTATCTCTCCTGCCTTCGCCCCTAGTTCTCTGTTTCAGGTTTCCTCAGGTGACCTCTAGCTCAACGGCGCACAACCCAAGACCGAGGGTTGCGACAATACATTAATAATTTTTTAAAATTTTTTGCATAATGAGTAGAAGCTAAATCTGACCAAAATAATGTGGTTTTTCGTATTTCCTTAGAAAAGGAAGCAGGCGTTTTTTCAAACATTCTTTGATGTAAATTTCGACATTAATTGTTCCTGTGGTAACAAAGCACTGAGTACGATGACCGCATGGACAGATTGCCTGCCACGCAAGAAACTTTGTCCCAAATTTTTATACACTGTTAGTTATTCAGACTTAGGAAAGATATCTCCTTTAAAAGCCGTATAGTATTGTGAACCTAGTAGATTCGTAAAATTCCAATACCAAGCAAGGATGTGTTTCCCCAATTAAATTGTATAGCTTTGGGGCTCGGGTTTTAATCATTTTTTCCTGCTTTTCTGAAACTTTTGGCACTTTTTGCTTTTTATACGTTTTCAAACCAGCACTTTTTATTCTTTCTGCCATGTTTTAGTTGTACGACATTTTTTGCCAATGTCTCTGCTGGACATGCTGCGATTTTTCTTATAAACTAAGAATTTTTTGTTTCAATTCCAAATCATGTCCGCCAGATTTTTCTTTGCATATTAAAAAATGCTCAGATGTGCATGTTGTCTAGTTAGATTACAAATATCATTATAACTAGATATATTGCTTGTGCAAAGTAATGTTGCTACTCATCTACAACTACATACAATTCATTTGGAGACGTAAATAAAAACGATCGATGTAAAACTTCTTATTAACCGAATGATTAAAAACTACTTAAAATAATATACACTACAGAAACAGAAAACAAGTTTTAAAACGGCTTAGAGCCGGCACTGGAAATTCGCAAAATCACAAAGAGAGGGTTTGATTTATGAGGGGTTGCGTGCCGTTCCAACTGTGCCTGTAAATGAAAGGTAAATAGTATTGCAGGGTTGTAAAAACGGTAAGAGAGTTGCATTACTATAACAATCGTCAATCGGCACATATGCTTGTCGGTTTAACGTTGCTCTTGCGATTGCACTTTTTGCTTCTTTTGCTTTTGTACAGTCCCTTTCGTTTCTATTATATTTTGTCACTCCATTATGCGTTGTATTCTAACCCATTGACATTTTATTTGAAATATTTACGTTTAAATAATTTAAGAAGGTTTGTTTACTGTTACCGTTGACGACTGACCCTAAACCAAGCCCTGTGGTACTCCACGCCAATCTGTCCGCCCTCCCCACGGCCCCGGCCCTGTACCTCGGCTTCAGCTGGCCGTCTCAGTCACGTCATTCATATCTAGATAATGTCCGTGTCCTCGGGATATTGGATGTGTTAATACCGATGTCGGACAGGCCATAAACACAAGACGGCCACTGCAGATGTCGCCGTAGTAGACACCGCAACCCGCCGGACGCTCGTTACATCCTGATTACGCCGCGTACGTCCCGATCGTAAAGCCCTATTGCTACCGGAGCCCGGATCGCCTGAACAAGATTCTGGTTTTCCAGAGGTGACCGTCGTGTCGGATTGCTGGCGACGAGGAATACGTGGTCCCAAAAAGTTGTTTGTTTCTGCTGTCTCTTTTGTCGTAGATTAATTAATTAATTGTTGCTTAACAATTGCTGTTATATAGGGGGTTTGCACCCAATTACACCACAGGAGGGTAAACAGTAAAATAATATTTACAGAAAAACAGACCCAATCATACAAAAATAGCTGTCAATGCTGTGATGCTGCCACAAAAAGGTTCAAAATTCAAACACCTAGCATTACGAATAGAACACATTTTGTAAAGTGGCGAACGTTTCTTAATGTTAGTTCTGGCAGTTGGCAGATAAAAAAAAACACAAAATTTCAGGACAATCAAGCTAATTGTTAACAATTTTGAAAAGAAATACTAGAGCATCAAGCTCTCTTCTCACCTGAAGACTCACAGCACCATGGCTTTCAAGCAGACCATTGTGACCATTCTGCCCCTTCGAGTTTAAGATTTGGTATTTTTAAGAATTTTCCTTAAGTATTTTCAATGTAATTTGTATGACTCATATAATATGGAGACTAGATCACATATGTGAACTCCATTTTAGATCTAATAAATGATCATCACTTAAATCGCGACTGTTACGTGAAATAAAAACATAATTTTTATTGGCACTAAGACATATTTTGTAAATGTGTTGTATAAAAGATAACTTTCTATAAAAAGTTACACTAAGATCAAAGAAAATTCTCGAGGCTATAGTCATATACAGGGCTTCTATAAATGATTCATACAACGCGGGCGGCGTTGATTTCTGAATTTTTTGTGCCGCCTTTTTGTAACTGCTGCCAAGCTACAATATGCACGGCGATAGTACTGAAGGTTGGAGATCAGTGTCACCCCACAGCTCCGAAAATATTAGCTTTCTGCAACCTTATTAAAGTTAATTGTCCACCGCCCCGCGGAGTGATAGAATACCCAGCACGTTCCCCTGATCTGACGCCGCTTGATTTTTTCCTGTGGGGGTATCTGAAAAATCTTAATTATGCTGATCGGCCACATAATGGAGAGGATTTAAAAGGACGAATCAGGGCAGAAATTCAGAACTCGCCTCCAAATATGCTTATAGAGTACCAGATTAGCAATAAATCGATCAGACTAGACAAAAATTTGAAAACTGATCCATTGTGCTCTACGTGGATTGAATCCTGAATTAATTGCTGTAAAATAACTTTACAAAGTTAAATCCACAATACATATATTTATGTAAAGCGCTTTCGGCTAATATGCCATCGTCAGTACCATATAATAAACTATCGGAAACAAATGTTACGTTGCCAACATTAAAAATCTAAACAAGCAAAAAAAGTTGACAAAGGAAATTGTATGGTGATTTTAAACAAAAATGATTACTTAATCAAAGTAATTAACTCTTTAGATAATGGAGATTTCGAAATGGTTGAGAATGATAACACAGTTAAATTTAATTACAAATTAAAAGAACTTTTAGACAGGGTTGAACCAACTTTAAATTACTTCGATAGTTTTAAATCTCAAATTCTTTCCATGAATTCAACGACTAGACTGTATGGATTACCTAAAATATATAAAGACGGCTGTCCTATTAGCCTGTTGTTTCTTATATAAATTCTCCATGTTATAAATTAGCAAAATGGTTAAATTTAGTCCTACGTGAAGTTTTAAATTTTGACAACTCTTTTGCTATTAAGAATACTTTAGACTTGACCTATAAACTTAAAAATTATAAAATACTAGCTGATTCTTTCCTTGTTTCATTTGACGTGAACAATTTATTTCCATCGATTTCTCCACAAGATTGTTTAAATATTTTAAATAACCTACTACTTCAAAATTCTAATTTATCTTTATTACACATAAATAATTTGATGTCTTTAACAAAATTTGTATTAGATCAATTTTTTCTGTTTCAATAATAGATATTATACAAAAAGTACAAAAGTCAGGTTTAACTATGGGTTCTTCCCTTAGTCCACTTTTAGCAGAAATTTTCATGAATAGTTTAGAAAAATAAATATTCAAAAATATTGTCTTCTCACCACACATTATTGTTTGGTACCGTTGTGTAGATGATGTTTTATGTCTTTTCTCAGGAAATCAACAAAATCTAATTAGTTTTCTTACATTTATAAACTCATTACATAATTTTATAAATTTTAGTTATGAAACAGAAGTTGATAATAAAATTTCCTCTTTAGATTCTCTCCTTATCTTTCTTTTGAAATTTTTAGAAAACCTACTTGTACAGACAACATTATCCCCTATTCTTCTGTGCACCATCATACCCATAAAATAGCCGTTTTTCATTCTCTCACAGACTTTTTAAAATTCCCCTTTCTTTAAATGCCTTCGAAAAATAACTTGGTGTAATTCTTCAAATTACTTATAATAACGGTTTTCCAAATTACAAAATGTACTATAAATACCCCTTAGGTTTATTGGTCAAACTCGATTTCCCTTTCTAAATTATTTGCATCTAATGACATAAATATTGCCTTTTCTACTATAGGCAGTGTCTGTTCCCATTTTGTCCATAATAAAGATAAAATTTCAGTTTTAAATCATTCAGGCGTATATAGCTTTTCATGTAACGACTTTAACTCTGTTTATATTGGACAAACGGGAAGATCCTTTCTTATTAGGGAAAATGAGCATCTAAAACAATTTAATAAGTATAAAAATACAGACATTTAACTACAAATTCTTCGTTCGCGAATCATTTATTATCATATTCTACTTTGGACAATTAAAAAAGTTTACATTTTTGTAATACATCATCAAAATTAAACTATTTAGAAACTTTAGAGATATACAAAATTTTAAATGACCAAAATTGGACAATACTAAATGATTTTTGCAAATTTTTCATTTTAACGCTAATTTTTACGTTGTTGGTTTTAATGTAGTTTTTCCATTTTTAGTCAAGGTTGCTTGCTTAGATTTTTAATTTTGACAATGTCATAATTTTTTCCGATTATTTATTATATGGTACTGACGATGGCATATTAGCGGAAAGCGCTTTACCTAAATATTATGTATTGTAGATTTAACTTTGTGAAGTTATTTTACAAGAATTAATAGCCGAAAATGATTACCAGTCAAAGAGAAATAGTAATACCTCGCTTTTTTGTCCATTTTAGCGATAAAGAAAATTGTTTTCATTCTTTTCGTTCTTTGTCAGGCTCAATTATTGTATTTACACTTTTCTCAACTCAGTAAAAATACATTGTACAAATGTGATACATATTTGAAATCAGGAAAAGATACCCTTTTCAATGATGTACCTTTTGACCCCCCTTCCCATTAAAAAAATGAAACTTATGGCCATATCTCGGAAACAAGAGCTGATTCGAAGTTGAAAAATTCCAGAAAATGCATTTTAATTACCCATAGGTCCGAGCACAATTTCAGAAAAATCGAACAGCACTTAAAATATCCTGCTGGTTCCGTACTTTCTAGCGACCCTGTATACTGTTTTGATTTTGATCAGGACTTTCGAATTCTAGCCCACTGTGCGCCATCGATGTTTTATCCGACACTCACTTCCAAAGAAGGATCGTCCAATCTGCCGATCTCCCCGCAACCCTTTCATCCGTTCCCAGTAAACAGGACATTAAAATTTATCCCCCGTGCAAGTGCCAGTGACGCGGTCGATCTAACCGGGAAAACCTCACATATTTCCCCGGCTTAAACGTCCCCCACACCCCACCTCGAGTGCCCTATATCTCGCCTATCTAAGGCGATTACCCCCAAGTATTGTAGCTGATTCACGGCCACCTTGTGACATGACTCCATCAGACTGCGCTCATTTCTATGCAAATACCGGGCGTTCTGGCGACCTGTTTATCCCCCTCCCCCGCCGGCGACGTCCTTAAATTCCCCTGCAACTGCACTAACACTAAATTAACCCTATCTGCACGGAAACATCCAGACCTCAATGTATTGTCTTTTTAATTGTTCCCGGAACGGTCTTGCTGCGCTATTTTTCGCTCGGGGAGCGCGATTTTTGCTGGCTGAAGATGCTGATGTGGGTCAAAAGGGTTGTCAGCATAGTTTTCGACAGAGAAACACAACCACAATGATATGTTGTATAAGACAGGTTACATGATGTCTTACAACACGAATTTGGAACATGCTATCCTGAAAAAGTAATAAAAGTTGATCCCAAATCGTAAAAATATTTGTACGTATAAAGACCTGGCCAGCATGTAAAAAACACTAGACGCGATTGGAATTATTGCAAAACAACCAACCAGAGTGATGTGAAGCGAATCACATTGCAACTACAATAAACAAAGATAACTTAATAAAATTTTTAGCACAATAGGATGTCACATACTTGTGGAATTTAAGAATAGATAGCCAAATCTGACTGTTTTCAATAAAATGTAAATAAACACAATAAACACAAGATGTTGAAACACACCAAAAAATCTATAAATGCATTGATGAAGATATATTTGCCATACAACAAAAAATAACGAAAATGATATCATGATTTAAAAAAGGATTCTAGAAGAGTATAACAGCTATAGACCTATATTCCTGCTGTCGATATTACCAAAAGTATTCGAAGTTTTTAATAAATAAAAGATTGGTACAATATTTTGAAAAAAAAAAGATTTATAGCGTAAAAACAACACGGTAATCGAAAAGGTAGACTAGTTGACACTGCATAGCAAATTATTGGCATAAATATTGTTACCGAACCTACTCAGGCCATATATCAAAATTTGAAAAAGCTCTCAATACTTGTGTTAAGTTACTTTATAATTCTGATCATCTAGTTATTTAGAAAGACCCAAAAATTACGTTATGTTTAATTTAGTTCGATATGTAGCCCTGTGAAGGAAAGGTAAACAAAAACACTKAATTCTGTATAACATACATACATATATTTTGCACCGAAAAGCTGTAGTACTTACTATAGATTGGAGAAAAACCGCAGGAAAAGCTCCAGTCTGTACATAATAAATAAATGTTATAGTTAACTATGATGTGCTGCAGGAACACATAATATCAGGGGGAACATACACAATAAAGACAATCATGTATGACTTATTCGACGTGGTTTTCGCAGGCAATAACCTATAGCTAAAATCCCATATCCAACAGTAAATGATATCTTGGCGTTTTGTACGTGGAAATGCTATGCTGCTATCGCACTGCCTCGGGTTCGAAGGAGATCATCATCTCTCAGACGAAGCCTTTTGAGCTTCGATAGCACCCACGTTGTAGGATATTCTTGGTAGCCCAATACCCTTTGATCTCTGCTAAAGGCATTGCCAACAAGAAGTCGCACCAAATAGAAGCCTGCAGGAAGCTAATAGAAAATAAGATTGATAATAATATAATATAATAATAATATAATAATACCATTGCTTTGGTATATAAGCAAAACCACTTCTATGCCGTGTTGTCTACACTAGACCTAAACTGCACTGATGAGCTGTAATGACAGCGAAATAGTACTATCTGCAGTTGGTTGAGGTGTAGACAGCACAGCATAGACATGCATTTTAAGATTGATAATGTTAGACGAAATAGAGGGCATGTGAATAAGGCCTCTTGCATACACAAGGTAAATAGATTCATTAAAAAGAACGCATAAATATTTTTATGACGAATAATAAAATAATAATAAATAATCAAAAATAGCATTTACGGGTGGTATGCTTCAGTATAACGGCAAAGGGCAACCATCAAAAAGTGCAAAAGATATGATGACACCTTAGTAAGGCGTTTTATATAGTGAATCATACAAATTCATTAAATAAATTATATTATTACGAACCCTACAAATTGTTGAAATCGTACCTGACAGATAGATAGAAAAATATGGAATTGGGAGTGCCACAGGGTTCAGTTCTGAGGCCTACTTTGTTCATCGTTTATATAAATGACCTTTTTACGTCCACCGGTATTCTGGGTGGATGTATATATAGGAACGAAAGGTCGCTATTAAGCAAAGTAAATCTTAACACGGTGATCATAGATAATAAAAAATGTAAAAGTGGTTTGCTAATAATGCATTAAAAGATAAGGAAGAAAAAACGCAAGGTGATTAATGCTTCATTTGCTTTTCCTGCGTTTTTTACTCTATTAAAAAGCACTTCTGATGGACTTCAATTACTATTTTCATAGTTTTCATGCTATATGATATTTGGTCAGACTTGGTTTGGGCTAGATGAACAATCTTTATACTTTATATAATCAGGAAATCGCTATCAATCATGGACTTTTTTGAATTTTTGATTAGTAGGAGTAGATTTGTTTATTCTTATAAAAAGTAACATCATTACGTCTCTTTAAACTACAACAAGTGTATCTATTAAGCTTATACTGAATACCAATGTAATCAGAGATCAGCAATTGCAGTCAATAAATATTTTTTGCCCACTTAAACCACCTAGGAACAGTGTTATTTGCAATAACAATACTGCAGCAGTTTTCGATTTCAAAGCTTTTTTTGGCATTCTCTTTTAATATTGTTACGACGTACAGGTTTGAAAACTGCGGATTTGTGACTTACCCCCTTTTTATTACAAATACTTGTATCACTAAATTTAACACAACTAGGTACAAAAACTATTTTAACAGTACTAATTTAATAAACCTCTATATTTGCACACAATTGCACTAAAACACCTGATTTACTAAGCCTTTCACTTGCTTGATAACCGCTATTCGAATTCAGAACTGCCCGCACTTTCTCCGTCGGGTTATTTATACCCTTATCCGAAATTCTAGAAGCGACACCTACCAGACGTTATCCAAACTTCGCGAATGTTTCATTGATAGAATTTACAGGAACCAATCCTAGTTTCAAATTTGATGCGGTTACACAAAAGACATAATGATACTTTTCTCTATGGTGCCGGCGAGAGGTAGGTTAGTGTTGCTCAATTTCGCTGTCAAATCCCGAAGTAACAAAGATGGAGTTAATATAAACAATGTGGAAATTATATACGTCGCAACCGTTTATCCCTACATTTTAAGATACAGTCATCCTAATTGGAGTCGACATCCTCTGCGATCTGTCGGTTACTAGGATTACAATTATTTTGTATACGGTCGCATTCATGAAGTTGTTCAGGACATCAGTGTATAACAGTTTATTTTGAGTACACATTTTCCAAAATTTTAAAAAATAAATGATTAGTTATCAATTGGATATAAATAGTAGTATAAATATACAACTGTAATCAAATCTGTTTTATTAGAAGAGACGTTCGTGCTTGTATATCTGAACTGTTCAAATAATCAGCAAATGCATTTGCAATAAAGCCAGATGTGTCGTTATATCAGACGTTAACGCAACGTTTTAAAAGACTGCGATAATGTGAAATCTTACATTTTTTGTAGTTGGTTTCAAAAAAATTATAATTGACTGCAGTAGAGAATTGGTCAAAGTTGTTATAATGGGTAACATTAAAACTACCTAATAATATGACATTCTTTTTCAGCCTGTTCAGTAGACAAATATTCCTGCAAGCAGAAAAATCTTGACATTGTGATTAAACGTAATAGAATTTTCTTCGCAGATTTATTAAAGGTATGTTAGCTTCTACGGTTTTTGTATAATACTCTGTTTTCTTTCTCCATAATGCCACGTTAAGGTATTAATAAATTTGACTGCTTACTAGTGTAAATAAATGCATCAGACACACTTCAACTGGAGAGAACGAAGCTTTTATATCTCACCTTAGAAATCAGCAAATCTTTTAATGTTCAGCACAAACTTGATTTTCCTGTTAGATCTAAAAGTAACGTTTTTCTATGTGAAAGGTATGCGCCCATTCAACGCTGATCGCTCCCAGTTAGGGCGAAACTTAACCGGTTCCAACTCTTTCCGCGGATTTGAAAAGAGCAAGTCCCTCTCGGCGGCCATTACTCGCACTCCATTTGGTTCGGAAAGTTATTAGAACCGAGGGAAATGCAAATAGGCGGCAATAATGATCGACCAAATCTGCGAGGATGAGCGCAATAATAACCCGGAGCAGCCAAGAACCAGTAAATCGCCGAAACCTGACATTAGTAGATTCTTAGTCGGAGATATAATCGCAGTCCCACCGTTATATATTACATACACCATAGACCGATTATTATTAGCTAAAACTTCGACCTCTGCTCACTATGACGCCGTAAATAATCGAAACGCCGCCCCTGGCGTTTACCTCGCAGTCATGCGGTCCGCTTAAGCTTCAAGTTTACGACCATGGTTGGAKKGTTTCTGGGATCTTAACTATAAACGTGCTCATGTGTTCCAGTCGCTTGCAGATTTGCTCAGCGGCTAGATTTAGGGGGGTTTATAAGTTGAAACAGATACGGGAGGGGGTGCCGCACATAATAACTTATTGGTTTAGCAAAGTTACGCCGCCAACTTGTGACTGTGTGTGTACCTTTCGCTGATTTGTTGTTTGCCTTGCCAGGTCAACACTTTGAACGCGAATCTCGGGGAAGGGGAGATTTTCAAGTTCTGCTTAAGTGCAGGAAAGCTCCTCAAGATTTTCCCTGGGCTTTTTACCACCATTGCGTATTTAATTGCCGAAGATAAAAGACGAGAATTACTAAACGACAAATTCCTGTAATAATAAATAATTTATATGAAAAGTATTGAAAGTATTTATAAATGTTCATTGTGGAATAACTCAGACGGTGATTCACGGTGGCAAAATAGCAACAAGAAAAAATAAAGACATTGCAGTGATGATAAAGAAAAAAATTATGAAAAACCACCAAAGGGTGTAAAAGTGATGGAAGAAAAATGTGGAAAACACTCAAAGTTATTACAGGTAAAAAAGGGTCAATCAGATATAAAAGCATTATTATTTGATGAAAACTATAATAACAGCAAAACAGTAGAAAAAAAATTAATATAAAATATGCAATACGAGTATTGCTCATAGTATCGACAAACTGCCACAGAGTTGTTGTGTGATGGTCTTGTTGCTAATGGGCTCCCACGTAACGCATGTTACAGGAGTTTGGGGACTGGAATGGGGAGGTTTTTAGGGCATCCGACTAGCAGATACTTTTTTATTAGCTTCCGTGTTGGATGGTAGCTTAGTTATTCCTGTTCTTCCTTGGACGAGCTGCTGTCTTAGATTGTTAACAGCTTTAGGACTTCCTTATATACCTATTGTTATCTTGTATTTGGCGATTTCTGACCACTGTTCTTCAATTGTTTTATTTTGCTATGATTCCCTCCACCGTTGTTCTCCACATCTAGCACGGCCGACCTACTTTGAGCTTGTTGCTGTTGATTTTCCACGCTCTTTGTAGTATACGATATTTTTTCCCCAGTATTTCATTACAGATGTTTATATTCTTTTTGATTCAAGGTTTCTTTGACAGCTTTGGCCAACATTTGCACAATGTTTCTTTCTGCGTTTCTCAAGCTTGTTCTGCTAGCTTTGGTAGTAGCAGCAATTTGACTCCATATGTCATGATAAACCTATTTGCGGATGATACATTCATTTCTATTGCTGATAATAATTTGAAACCATGAACAGTAAGTTAAATAAGATAATATTTTCTCGGAAAGATCGCTGTCTCTTGAAAACACTGACAAAAAGTTATTAGTCTGACATTTCGATTACACCTGTAATCTTTGTCAAAGACGAAGAACCTCAAAATTTGCCTGACACAAGTTCAAACAAAATTTTTAAGTAAATAAACAAATCACCAAGGAGGAAGCGAAACGTCATAGAAACAACATGCCAACCTGATAAAAAAGAACCTAACGACGAAAAAGGAACTACCTATCTACTAGATATACACGAACTATTTGGTAAAAGATAACTACAAAATAGCCTTCCAAATGTCACCTAACTCATAACTTCCACAATCCCTATTAAATTTATTAGTATTCCTACAAATTTATATAGCTTCTTTTATTAGAAGTTTTGTCTTACCAAAGTCAATCATGTGTTTTGTCAAATATGAGTGTTCAGCTACGGAAGATTTATCTATCTGTTGCAGCCTAGTAGCAACTATGCGTTCTTTCAAACGCATACCTACTTTTTTTTAGTTTGACCTATGTAACACTTGCCGCAAGAACAAGTAATCTTGTAAACACCTTCATTCTCTAAATGTACTTTATCTTTAGTAGAACTTATTATACGTACTATCAACAACTAAAATATCGTGTTTTCTAAGCATCCTCTTTAATTTTTCTGAAAGGCCTTGTACATAAGGCAAACTCAACTTCAATTTACTTTGTACTGGCTGAGAATTTACTTGATTTGTATGAGCACTTTTATTAAAAACTGATCAAATATTCTTATTGCTATAACCATTTCTCACTAGCGCTGATTTAAGATGATATATTTCTTTTGTAAAGAACTTTCGTGTGCGATCCTTTGTGCTCTAACAAATAACGTCCGTATAAGACTATTCTTTTGAGAGGGAGGGTGGAGAGATGTGGCATGTAAATATCTGTCTGTGTGTGTTGGTCTTCTGTAAACCTTTTGTCCTAACTATCCAGTATTTCTTCTGTAAATTTGGACATCCAAGAAAGGTAAACTACCACTGATTTCTAATTCCATAGTAAATTTTATGTCAGGATTTTGGCTGTTCAAATGATTTAGAAACCTACCCAACTCTTCTATACCGTGGGGTTAAATAACAAAAGTGTCATCTACGTACCTATACCAACATTTTGGCTTAAAATGAAAACTGTTTATCGCTACCTGTTCAAAATTTTCCATAAACAAATTAGCTACTGCAGGACTTAGAGTTGAACCCATTGCACAACATGATTTTTGTTCATAAAATTATCGTTCCATAAGTTAAATAAATTAAAATTAAATCACTCCAAAACGAAATGTATGGTCTTTTAGCCACGAACTAAGATAAAAAAATATTTAAAAACTATTCCGGTGATTCAAATAAATAATGAGGTTGTTGAGTTCTAGCAAAACAAAGTATTTGAGTGTGGTGTTTTAGACCCGACGCTCAATTTTGGTCTGCATGTGGATTATTTATGTAAAAAATAAAACAAGGCAGGGTTTTCTTACCGTCTATCATTTTCTTTGTCATTCTGGTGTAGGTTGACTATGTACAAAACGATTATTTTGCCACATTTTAATTACTGTTCATCATTGTTGCTAGCACAGGTCATGCARAATAGATGTACGCGTATTGTATACTATGTAAAAGCACTCAATTGGCTTTCTGTTGGACAGAGTATGGAAAAGAATGTTCTCCTTGCAATCTATAACATTCAGAAGCACAAGTTACCCTCATATCTAAAAACATTTTAATAAAACTTGAAACTATGCATAGTATATATAAAATAAAATAATTTTTATTTATTTATTTATTTATTTATTTAAACCAGAATATTACATTGAATTACAATCAGATACAATAAAAATATCTGATGAACTCGCAGCCTATAAAGGTAAACTGAGTTACCTGCACATAGTTCTGGATTGACTTATTAACTAAAACTTAAAACTAAGTAAATCTTGAAATTAACTCTTGGTGTACGAAAAACATAACATTTTTTACTTAATAACCAATGCAAAATATCCCAATTCCCACAATCCCTAAATCTATAACATGAACTCAAAAAAACATTAAAAAAAATCTATGTTTCAACAACAATTTGTATCATATTAATATTTATTAGTTAAATTATGCAATCTGAATTTATACAATATTTACATTCCTAATCCATTCTCTTAATTTAATTTTAATTAGTTTCCTTGAGCCGTCTAACAGTTTTAAGTTAATTGGTAAAGCATTATAATATTTAATTGCTATATATTCGCTATTTTTATTTGTTAATGTTTTTTTCCTTTTTGGGAGAATCAAGTTTTTGTTTCTAGTTTTACTTTTTGATGTTATATAATTAATTTTTAATTCATGGTAATGATGATGAATAGATTCTATGACAAAAGATTTTTTATGTTTAATGGTGGGAGAATATTTTTATCTTTTAGTAAGACAATTTTTAGCACTCTGTTTTGCAACTTGACTAATGAATTAATTGTATTGTCGTATGCCTCTTCCCAGGCTACAATACCGTAATTCACTACACTGTGAAATAAAGCATGGTAGATCATTAATAGTTGTTTAGTGTCCATTATCTTGTTTAACTTGTTAAATATATAGAGCAAATATCTTGTCTTCGTTTTAATGTATTGCACGTGATGATCCCGTTTCATTTGCCCATCAATTATTATCCCTAGGTACTTGGTTTTATATACTCGTTTTACAGCCTGGTCGTTGATGTAAATATTTAAATCATCAGGAACACTGTCTTGATATGCACCAAAAGCCATGAAGACTGTTTTATCGACATTCAAGGACAGCTTATTAACTGCTAACCAGTTATTAATTGTTAGAAGATGATTATTCATGTCCAATTCCATCTGTTTCCATGATTGAGCTGTACTTATTACAACTGTATCATCGGCATACGATATAATGTTGTGTTGCGGGAGAATCTTCAATAAATCGTTAATATATAGTATGAAAAAAAGTGGTCCTAGTATGGTTCCTTGCGGTACTCCGGTTGTTACAGGCAGAGCGAAACTCTTGGTAACTGAGATTTTGACTACTTGTGTTCTATTTGTTAAGTATGTTTTAATTAAGTCCAAAGTTTTGCCTCGGATTCCATAATTTTCTAGTTTGTACAATAGCTTTTCGTGGTTGACTGTATCGAAAGCTTTGGAAAGATCCAAGAACGTTGCAATAGTGGGCGTTGTGCTGTCCAAGTTATTGTAAATGCRTTTTGTTATGTGGACCAGTGCATCATTAGTACTCTTGTTTTTCATGAAACCAAATTGCATGTTGGATATTATGTTATATGATTTATAACTTTTGTTTATTACTTTTGTGACCCTTTTCACATTAGTACACAGTATGTATATGGACGGGGATTGAGACAGTGATGGTAACTTGAGGGAAATTTCCCTACATGTAGGGAAAAATCTTTCTGATTTGAAACTGTGAGGTAAACGGGAGGGAAATTTAAAAAACTGTATAATGTAGGGAAATTCTGAATTTAACATTTTTTTGATACATGGCATTACATTTGTTTGTCGCTAGATTGAGGAACAGTATTACACTAAACAAGAACAAGATATGCAATTTGCAATCAAGGTGGACAGACTGTTTAATATTAAGTTTTAAGTTTAACATTGTTGCTGGCTATTGGAAAGTTCTAGTTTAAGTGTTAAATTTTTAGAATGCCGCATGATGATATTATTTAAAAAAAAGTTAAATATAGTGTTAAATAACATAAAAATTGCTCAGGTATTTATATTTTACTTAGATACCCAATCACAGTTTGCGGGTGGATTGGCGTTAAGCAAAATGTTTGAGGGCTTTGTCATTTATTTATTTTAGAATGTTTTAATTAATACATAGTGAAAAACTTAAACATGTACAATGAAAAAATTGAAAATACAAGTAAAACTGCATTGTAGGGGAAAAAGAGGGAAAATTTCAAGTTAGAGCGGGAAATTGTAGGGAGATGTTATATTATATAGAGGGAATTGCAGTTTTAAAGGTTACCATCACTGGATTGAGATCTCTACTAAGTATAGGGTGTACATAATAAAATAAGCTCTGCTCGTTGTAAAACTGCGGTTATTGTTGCGCACACCGTGTTGATCTATCCCGTGACGTCGCCCCCATATAAATCGCGTTAATCGTGAAGAAACAGTTCGAAAAAGGAGAAATACTGCAGTGCTCTCCAAGAATTAGCCGAGGCCGGGTCACTTGATTTATATGTATAGTTTATTGTCGTTCATTCCGCTCTATGGCTTTTATAGATGTTTTTTCCTCGAATCGCGGCTAAAGGATGTTTTCTCTTTGGGAAACTAGGAAGTGATCTACTGTTCAAGTTGACACGGAATTAGGTTTGCCGAAACCAAGAGCCGGATTCACGAATCATGGAGCGTGATCGAAAGTAGTAATAAAATAAGCCGGTTTGTAAGATTAGCTAATGGTATACTTATAATAGAAATCAGTCTGCAGATTTTGGCAACTATGAATAAATAATTCATTGGGTTCAGTTAGTTCTCTACAAAAACAAATAATGATCTTTTAACGTACTTACTGGTAAGGGTGTGCGTTGTTAGTTGATAATAACCCGTCAAAACCTAAATAAATTGAATATATCATTCTAGTATTTTCTTTAACACAAACATTTTTTGACACACAAATCTTTCAGTACTTTTCCCCTCAACTATTTTTGTCGTTCCATTGTTGAGTTTTCTAGTACATCATTGAATCCTTCTGTATTATTACACTGAACATTTTTTTGTTTAAGTCAGTGTTTTTTTTTTCAATTAAAAATTCCATGCATGTTCACGAATATGTGTATAGAACAATAAGCCCATTTTTCATAATTATCGCCATATTAATTGGCTTCGAGATAATTACCAAAGTCATTTAGCAATAATACTATAGTGTTATTTAAATAAATTTCAAATACATGTTTTGCTGGAGAGCCTTTATTGCTTTCCTGACTTCCTTCTGTTTTTCTGTCATTAATTTTTGACATATTATTTTGCCAGGCTCGAACGGCATTCCATCCACAGTACAAATGTTGGGTGTAGAAAGCACCTATTACTGATAACCACGCCCACGCATTGAAATATAGGTACATTAACCAAATCCGATATAAACATATGTGATTTAAGTAAACCTGTAAAACGAATTACACAATAAGTAAAGCGTTTACAGATAATTTCAATAACTGGACAGCCCTAATCTTTTTTTAGTACCTTTCCTGTTGTTGTATATAAATTCTCCAGGAAATCCTCGGTTAAATTCATCCAAAACCATGACAGCCGTTAACTCAAAGTCATAATAACTGTTGAGACCATGAGTAATGTCAATAGTTAGTTTCGGTCCCCATAGCTGCTTGAAACTTGTTGCGAACTATTACACAAATATCGTCTGTCTTCAATAATTACGAATCTGTTTCTTGTCATTTATAAAATAGAATTGGATTTTCTTCAGGTGTTTTCATCTATGCGAAAACTTCGCTTAATATTAATGATATATCTTTCATAGTAAGCAAGTCTACTCTTTCCAAATGCTCTCCTTTATTACATACACTTTGGCTGTGCTAAGAAAAATTGAAATGTTACAATTCTGTAGTTCTCCATCCTTTTGGTCCTAAATTTAAGACAAACAGCTAATTTTCGGATGTGATAGATATAATAGCTAACAAATGAGACATTCTTTAACATTTCTTCTTGACAGCGGATAGTTATAAGTGGGTATACACGTTAGGTTTAAAATTTTATCCTAAGTATGCGGTTCGATTGCTACAATTTAGCAAATGGTGCCTATACGGAGATTCAGAAATCATCAGTATCTCTTTTTACATTTAATATATAATCTTCCGATACTACATTCTTCCGACTTCTAATTTAATTTTTTCCCAAAATGTTTCATTTACAAGATGTTTGACCTCATCCTTCCTCATTCTTTCATATTGAAGATGTTTACTTAACAGTTTTTAGTAATTTTGTAAGCGAAGATTAAAGAAAAACAAAAATACAACGGTATAGCAATAATAGAAAAATACTATAATTAAAGTACTCAACTAATTAAGGATAGAGTATTCAGAATCTGTAATTCCACTTACAACTAAACGGCAGTTATCTATCAGACGTAAATGACTGACTTTCTTTCCAGGCTGCATCCTCCCTCAAATTCCTGCAGGACCCGGTGTCATCCGAAGGGATCAATGCCGAAGGTATGTCGTAGTATAGATCCTGGGACTAAAACAACCAATTTGAATGCATAGTTGTCCGTCAGTCAGGGGCGGCATTACCGCCAACCCTCCTTCCAGTGCGACGATAAATTGTCATAAAACCGTCAGATCCTGTGATTTGACAGTTTGAGGTAATTAAAGATAGAATTTATGGTGAGCACTGCCGGCAGCATTCAGATATTCGCCAGCCAAAGCAGAACGCCCGCGGCCGCCACCTAAATTTGCAACAATATACCCACGATCAAATTTGTGACGCTGTGGAAGCACTGAATTCTGATTTAGCAGAAAATAACAAAAAATCTCCGAATGCAATCAAACAACGAATGTTTAGTACTTTGAAAGATACCTTTATAGTTCTTTGACTACTGTGATTGTACTTTTTGTATGGTATTCGTGTGTCATAATCATAATAATGATCATAATCAACATCTTCATCGTTATTTATTTCCTTCATAAGGTCTACAGTTTACCTGAAAAACTTCATATAAATAAGATAAATAAAGGGCATCCGGACATAACTTTCTTAATTTAGTCGTTCTATTGTTTTCGACTTAATTTTTCATATTAAACTTTGTATTTTTCACTCTTATGTTCGAATTATAAAGAAGTTTTTAATGAATTTCTATGCTACTGATCTTCCATTGCCTATAGGTATCTGACAGCAGGTCTCCAGTTGGAGGTAATATGGTCATCAGTTCATTTGGTAAACTTCACTGGAGGAAGGTTTAATATCTGAATTCCATCATTTAATTTTCGGTTTGATTTTTAGTAAAATGTTCTGATTACATGCCTTAACTCCCAACTACCTATTAAATTTTATTACATTACATATTAACATTTTTAGTACTGTCCAATAAAATTCGTGGCGGGTCGTTCACCTTTCAAAAACCTGTGGATCTAAATCTTTCGCATTTCTGACAGCAGATATCCATTATGTATTGCATGGCTCGCAACCAGAGTAAAAAAATACGCAAAAC
The DNA here is from genome assembly GCA_025024175.1 of Rhyzopertha dominica. Lineage (NCBI taxonomy): Eukaryota > Metazoa > Arthropoda > Insecta > Coleoptera > Bostrichidae > Rhyzopertha > Rhyzopertha dominica. The sequence continues at coordinate 44,138,578 of QCXZ01000138.1, read as the reverse complement.
TACGTTCTTCTTAATTAAGCTTGTAAAAAGGTGAAATATACACCGAAAAAACAGTCATCTGAGCACTGATATCGAGCTTCAAATCTGTTGTGTCTCTGCTATGACGTCATTGTCGCGAACAGTGGTAACGGGCACTGCGCATCAACTGACCTTGTTTATTGGACTATGGTACAAACGTTATTTTTGATATTTAAAGATCGGATTCATCGGATCCCCGTAAGATCTGATTATTCGTTCGTCACAAAACAGAAACTTGCTATGAAATTTCTTGATTAAGAGTTCACGTTAAGGCACAAATTGTCGCTACGTTGTGTATAACTTATATTTAGAATATAAAATCTGCTTTGAAAAAGGCGAATAATACGTTTACTACTGGACTGGGTGAGGTTTCGTGTTTTACTATGACAGATTGGGCTCCCGTATTTGTATTACCATTGTTTTATGTAACTTTTAAGGACTTTTGAGACTGTTTTGTTTAGAAATACCTATAAGAGAATTAAACGCGGTTTCAGCGTGGGTCTGTTCAGATGAGGTCAAATACTCCGTTACTAATTTGGCTACCTTTTCCCAATATCTTTCTCTCCGATCAACAGGGATCAGATGGATGCTATTACACTTACTTCAGCAGGGCATTCAATCAGATTGATCAAAACATCTTATTCTCTTGTCTTACTTGAGCAAAAGATATCTGCAAGTCTATTATGAGAACTATACGTTGGATGAGTTTGTAGCTTCCTCGGGTATCGAATTTTGGTCCCTGTTTATTGTTTTGTTATTTATTGATGATATTATGGTAATAATTACTTTATGCTAATGACTTGAAAGTATGTCGTGACATTAACTCTTTTCATAACTATCATCCTCTACAGGAGGATATCGAATGTCTTTTCTAATCTATACGTACTACATTAATAATATTTAACTTTTAGGTGTTATAGCATTAAGGACTTGAGTGTTACTTTTAACTATAAACGTTTAACAAACATGTCCCAAATACTGCCATCAAAGCTTTGGATAGAAATATAGAAATTGTCGAGATTTTCGGAGTATTATTAGCGCACTGAAATGTGCTTTCGTTCGTTTCAAAACTTGAATGCGGAGCGTGAATTTTATTCCCCTCTATAGTGTTTGCATTGATTTAATCGAGATGGTTCAAAAAATGTCAGGCATCTAGTACCCGACACCTAAACATCTGTTCCATAGATTTTGGTTAAGGCGTCAGTCTACTTTGATCAATTCATTCGATATCCTTACCAGAGAGCCCTATAAAAAGGGCGAAACTGGTAGGATCTAAATGAGTTGACCAGAGCAAATAAGGAAAGTACTTAAAATTTGTAGTTTATTTTGAAGATAGTATTTTATTACTATTATGTACTGCCGTTTGCAATCTGCTTTGTATGCCTTATTATTATATAGTTTTAGAATACACATTACCTAGCATACATAGAGGAAAACGAACGTGTTCAATACACATATTTGAAATCACTTGATGTTGCTTTCTGTATAAATTTATTTTGGTGTAAGTAAACATAAGTGAGTTTATGCAATTTGAATATTCATCAAACAGTTTGCTAACTAATGCTGCTAAATAACACAACGTTAGTACTTTTAAACTTACTTTTAGAAATGCTCGTCATCTTCTAATTAAAAATAGCAATTTATTTAACAAATTATCATTTATTAATAAACCGTAATCTCGTTACTCTAAACACGAATATGCGTTAAATGTCGTTCAAATCCGTAGAAAGCTAACACTGCTGCTTGTTTATGGAGTCCTGATATCACTGGGTAGTAAAAGTAGCTGTGATTGACTYCCGTTCAAACTGCGATTTTGTGTGACAAGCAAAAAATAAACAAACAATGTTTGTACCTTTAACCCAAAAGCTGTCTAATAACTAATTATTAAGTTATTTTTTGCCTTAATTCTCCACTGCTGTGAGCGATAAATAAACACATTAAATATCATATATGTTCAATTTTAATTCCAACTTAATCATAATTTGTACATGTCGAATTGTAGCAAAATGCTGTAATGTCCACATCTTCAAATTTTGGCGCTGTTCTATTTATTGCCGTAATAAAGTATAGGCACAATATGTTCATGGTGTTGTTGAACGTAGCGAGGAATATTTGAAATAAAACTCCCTACGCTTTAAAAAGGACTACCAGTGCGTTTTAGTTATTTTGTCGCTATTAAATAATATGAAAATTATGTGTAATCAACCTCCGAGTTCATGCTTCCTGGTTCTTTATTTCAACGAAATCTTTGCTGGTGCTTACAACTGATATAAAAGAAGACGTTCTATTTTTTCTTCGGTAAAGGGCAATTCTTAGGAAGTCCCGAAATTTGGTCTTAGTAGATTCATAAAAAAAATATTAGTACATGCAAAAGTATTTCAATTTGAAGCCATGATTTAAATATTGCTTATTTTTTATTTTTACACATTTGGTTCAGGAATAATAGCTGACACTTGTAGTTGCGTTAAAACTGAAAAGACTAGATTCGGTAAAAACAACCGAAAAATATCCGGCAGTGCTTGAATTTCCGAAATTTCAGCTCTTGTATTTTACCTTTTATACCTTTCAATATAGTTTCATTTCCGTACTATGGCAAAAGGTAAAAAAAAATGGCATCACCATCTGAAATACATGGAACATGGAACCACACTAAATCAACTAATCATTCGATATAATTTACTGAACAATTACAGTAGGCTGTGATTAATTTTCCCGTGCTACTGAATCCATAGATCGGTATCCAAATACCCATCCTATAATTGTCTAACCCGCAGCACCGGTAGCATAAATAGCTGTAAAAATTAATGTGGCATTAAATCGCATGATTTGCCAGCAAACATTACGGCAAAGCGTAAAAACAGGAGGTCCGTGTGCAGAAACTTTTAGGAAAGTCGTTATTGTAACTCACGGGCATAATCTAATTGTTGTAATTAGGGGGGAGCGTTATTATCTGGGGACATTTATGTAACTTGTGGTACCTGTAACTTCTAATGTTCTTATTTGCATCGCCACATATATATCAAGGAGTTAAAACTGGCATAATTAAGAAGGTTTTAAGTTGGACTTATCGCTTCTGTTCCGTGCAAATAAAATAAAAGGGTTTTCGGGACCATTTAACGGTTACGCAGGGAGGGTCTTTGTTAATTTACGGATCGTTCGTTTGTTGAGAAACCGTTTGAAATGTATACTTAATTACATTATGTACTTTAATATACGTATTACAAAAACACTATGTTATAGGCAGACTACTGACTACATTCAAACCAATTAACATTTAAAGCCGTAAAGAAATAAGTAGTTTTAGTTCCATTTGTTTGTTTAAGTGAATAATTAATAAAACTATTTAAAACAATATACCTATGTATACTAACGAATCCTTAGCATATAAAGAATTAGTTATTTTATTGGTTATTAATCTGTTTATTATACCCGTCACTTTTTATGGATAATCTGCGAGGACTCACAAAGAGAACAGAAATCTGGTTTAGTATTTGAAATTATGTTGTTATTAAAATTTTTGTTTATTATCAACAGAAGATATCTGGCATGATATGTAGAACATCCGTTTCTTAAGACAGTGACTCCACAACTTGGAAAACGCATTTTATTAGTACAGTTAGCGTTGTACCTGATTATGGCACACAAGTAGAGAATCGATGTATGAATGTAAAGTAACAGCTGCGATTGCTTCAAATTATCTTGGGAAGATCACGGCTAGTTGATGTACATTTTAAAGGTTAATAAAAAGAATGTGTGTCATTTTAGATACAAAGATTTAGTTTTTTATTATAGAACCACAACGTGAGAGGGCTTAATTAAGAACGTCCTGCAGGCGAAGTCTTTTTGACAATATACTGTCGTAAACGCACTTAGAAATTCTGCTTAAATTTAGCTTAAATCCGGAGATTTGGTAGAAAAATGTCTGACTTTTCGCATTTCACGGTCAATTCTACCGCCAAATTTTTGGAACACTTTTGAATTCCCTATTGTTATCATCAGTAGTAGCAAACGTATTCAGGGAAGCCTTTGAACGAACAGCTTTAGAGTCATCAGTAGGGGTGGGCGATACTAAAAACGATATCGATATTTTCGATAATATTAAAAGTATCGATAATATTCGATATATCGAAATATCAATATTTGAATTATCGAGTATTGAAATTATTAATAATTCGAATTATCAAGTATTCAAATTATCGATAATTTAAATAATCGATAACTCGAATTATCGGTGATTTTATTTAGGAATATATTATAAACACTGATTTGGTAACTTACAGCATAACCCTTTAGTTTACTCAATACAAATAGAATAAGAGCTAAGTGGGTAGATTCTATTAAAATGTACCTATATGAATATCATAAAGTAATGGATATGTTTCAACCTACTATATATTTTCAACAAATTCAATTAATAACAAGAAGTAAATGGAATCAAGTACATAATAGGATTTTAGTGTAACAATTTGAACATGTATCTGCAATCAATAATTGGTTTAATGAAATGATATTACGAATGCAAAAAAATTACACTGCTGGATACGCAGATTTTGTACGAAAAAGTTCAAGTTGCAGAAGTTCCCCAGGAAAATCAAAACGTAACCAACACTAAACCGCTAGCAATCAGTAGTGTGAATGCGATATCAAAACGATTGCAAATGCCATACACGAAATTTTACGGGAAATCCTGATATGCATCCCTATACTGCAACTGCTGTTGAAGGATGCAGATTTTGTCCTCATGCACAATTAGTGGGCAGATAAGGCCCATTTCTCTCTTAATGATGGATCTATTCTTTTCTAAGATGTTTTTTAAAAAGTAAATTCGTGCAATTCAACCAGAAATGATGATAAGTGTTGTGCTTACTGCGACGAATATTAATTTATTTATTAATAATTAATTTGTTTCTAATTTCTCTGGTTTGTTGACTTTTGCATTAGTCGAAAACATTAAAATTTTAATTTCATAAAAAATTTTTGATATCTGGATCACATACTTGATTAATTATATATTAGTAAGTAATCGGGGTATCCAAAACGATTTCCCTACTTCTTTGGGACACAAAACACAAACCATATGTTTCGACATCTTTCCGTCCATGACAACATAGTATCAATCACCGTTTACATTAGTTGGGGGTACAGTTACAAACCGCATTATTCTCGTAGAAAACAGGTAAACAAGTCTTACATTCCGCATTTCTCAAACGGCACAAGTAGGTTGTTCTTAATTGATTTAGGGTTCTTATGTGCATCATGCATCAACTGTAATTCAAGTTTAAACGATTGATTCATTAGCTGTTAATCGAATCAAACGAATCAAGGCATGAATCGTTAAAATCGAAAGACTTGCCCAAGAACGACCCAACTTCAGCAGTACATTTTAAGTTTCCACGGCTTCCTATGCGCGCATTGCCTGCCCGTCAGAAGCCATATTGAATGATGTAATCTAAAATGTCTAAAGGAAGTTATATTTTAATCTATCATGTGTCACGTAGTGCTTTGATATCGTGTTCTTTGTATAAAAGATGGCTTGTTTTTGTAAATTTGCTAATAAAAACGAAAGCACAGCTAATAATTAATGAATGTTAACCCTTAGTGCCTTACCTGTGACGATTTGATTTTTTTTACTATTGATTGTTTTCTCCATTACTCAAATCCGAATTCATTTCTTTAATGAGATAAAAAAAAACGTGATTGTCAGCTTCATTTGTGCACTCAATGAATTTCTGATTTTTTGAACTGGACTTCACCATTAGAGAAACATACCGACTGAAGTGGATTGAAGTCACAATTCGTTTTTCGAGAGGAAAAAAAAAGAAAAATTAATATTGCTATTTGACTAAAATTATTTCGACTTATAACAATAAAATACTATTTCTTTTCCAGTTAGATTATTTTAATAAAATTGTAGCCTCTCCTAACTAGGTGACCCCCCCTGATTTGAAAGCTGGATCCGCCCTTGGTAAACTTGTTGTTTTTTGAGGTATTAGTTATAAACAGTGTTTCTTGCACTACTACTCTGAAATAAATGACTAAACAATATCTACTTATAAAAAGTATAAGGTATATAAGCAAAAAACCTCAAGTAATTAAAATACATAAGCGGGCAATTATCGGAATTTCAAGAGAGTGATGGCATGAAAACCAATTGTTGTAAGACATAAACCGTGGTAAAGATTTGGTATTTTGCGTCGATACAGGTTTTTTTCTACAGATGAGGACGACCCCAATGCGATAACCAGTGTTTAACACCAAAATCTAGATTTCATTCATTTTTTTGTTATTAATTTGATTTATTAATAATATATAGTAAGTTCACTTCTTTATAGTTTTCCAACATTTCTTAAGATGACCAGCGAGCTAGGAATGCTCACTCGGATCACTTCAACTTTTATTTCACGTTTCCTGCAAACGAACCCTTTCTAAAATCTCGCGCAATTAATAAGCACATCCGAATTTACTGCCCTTGGAAAGCTGCTGGCTGGGAGCTTTTGCATGGTAGCCAATTAAAGTAGCTTATCTGCATAAAGCGTGGAAGTTGCCTCGCCGGCGAATGGTTTCATAAATATCCGAGAACTGACAAGACTCCCGGTACAAGTAGGTGATTCGTATGCGAGGAGAGGGCCTTCCATCTGAAGATGCCAGGACCTGCCAGTCACAATGGCTCCTCTGCCCCCAATTTCTCTCCTGAGACTACCGAGCACAGATAGCGGCACTAATACCACCTACCAATTCGGCTCCGTGCATATACTGCGCAAAGTTTTGTTGTGGCTGACTTTACGGGAGGAACTCCTCGTGAAATAGAAGGAGATGGTATGAAATGCAGTTTTTGCTTAGTCGGTGTTTATGCTGAGTACGCGTTTATTAGTGGAGGAAATACGAGGCATGTTTTTTAAGTAAGTACCGTTTTGGAATTAAAAAAAAACGTGCAAAGATATCGCAATAATTTTATCTTACATGAAAGCCTGTACCTTAATCTACTTTTCTACATAATTTCCGTGAATATTGAGGCACTTGTCATAACGTGGCACCAGTTTTTGAATACCCTCCTCATAAAATTCTGCCGCCTGACTGTTAACCACTGTATCACAAATGTTTCGACTTCGTTATCGTCTTGAAGACGCTGACCACCCAGGTGTTTCTTCAAGTGCAGGAACAAATGGTAGTCGCTGGGCGCCAGATCAGGGCTGTATGGAGGATGATCTAGAGTTTCCCATTTAAAGATTTGATGAGATCTTTGGTCCGATTTAGCCACATGTGGACGGGCATTGTCATGCAGCAAAAAGATACTCTTACTCAACTTGCCACGTCTTTTGTTCTGGATTGCGCGACGCAGATTGTTCAATGTCTTACAATGAGACGCTGCATTGATTGTCTCATTACGGGGCAGAAACTCCACTAGCAATAACTCCTTTTCTGTCCCAAAAAACTGTGCACATGATTTTCCGGGCAGATATTGTTTGCTTAAACTTCACTTTTTTGGGTGATGATGAATGTCGCCATTCCATGGATTGTTGTTTCGATTCTGGTGTGACGTAGGCCACCCATGTTTCGTCACCAGTAACAGTTTGGTCTAAAAATCTTCACCTTCATTGTGGTACCGCTCAAGGGAAGTCAATGCACTGCCTAAACGTTGGGTTTTGTGCAAATCCGTCAACATTTTCGGAACCCAACGTGAACACAATTTCTGGTAATTCAAGTTCTCGGTCACAATGCGATACAAAACACTACGAGAATATTGAGGAAAGCTGTCGCAGAATGATGAAATTGTAAAGCGTCTGTTTTCTCTCACCTTTTCGTTCACTTTCTGCACCAAATCTTCATTAACGACCGAAGGACGCCCACTCCGTTCTTCATCATGCACATTTGTGCGGCCATCTTTAAATGCTTTCACCCATTTCCTTACCATTCCATCACTCATAATGTTTTGTCCGTAAACTTCACAGATCTCACGATGAATATCGATCGGTTTTACGCCTTTAGCACTAAAAATCGTATAACAGCCCGTACTTCACAATCGGCGGGACTCACGATTGTCGGAGGCATCTTAAACACTCAGTAAACAACGTATACAATGAAGAATCAAACTGTAATGGCGTCAGTGCGTAGACAAATATACCGCAAAACGGTATATTCTATCTTCGTCACTTCACCATATGTTGCAAACTTTTACTTTTCTGATGCTATTGGCAAGTGACCAAAATCTGTCATATCAGAAATTACTTTCGATTCAATATTAGATATACAGTAGCGTGCAAAAAAAATCGGACACTGAGTGAAATTTTCTTGAACGTCGGATAACTCGTGAATGAAGTTACCAATTGACACGGGGTTTTTTGCTGTTTGATTCTCATTTTCGCAGCACGTACCGTATACTGTCCGAAGATACCAAATTAAATTTACTCTCATGCGACCACAAGAATTCGACCATCCGAGCCGGTTCGAAAATCTTGTGGTCGCATGTGAGTAAATTTAATTTGGTATCTTCGGACGGCATTCGGTACGTGCTGCGGCCGGTCGGAAAACGCTTCGAACACTGTTATAAAGTGGACGGCAAGATGAACGCCATCCAATGTCGGAAGATATTGAAAGAGTTTATACTTCCGCACGCCACCAAAAAAATGTGCAGTGTCCAGCACAGTCGCCGGACCTCAATCCGATCGAGCACTTGTGGGAAGAGCTTGAAAAGCGCGTCCGCGTCTGAAAATTTAAGAAAGCGGACGACTTGATGGCTGCGCTGGAGGCGGAATAGAAGAAAATTCTCCTCAAGAAAATCTTCAGTTTGGTCGACTCCGTGCCGTCCCGTTGTGCTGCTGTGATTGCCGTAAAGAGTTTTGCGACTAAATATTAATCCATAGTTGTGTCAGATAAATGTTAATTTTATGGTTCTTTAAATAAATTTTATGTTTTACTATAAATTTGTGAAAGTGTCCGGTTTTTTTGCACGGTTAGATTTTGATATGCATTGAAACGTGATACCATAACTTTTTATATTCTGAAACAATCCTAACGATATTTATTGGAAATGTCAAAAAGAAAATGAGAATCAAACAGTAAAAAACCCGTGCCAACTGGTAACTTCATTCACGAGTTATCGACGTTCAAATAAAATTTCACTCGCTGTCCGTTTTTTTTTGCACGCTACTGTACATAAAAAATAACAATAGTCGATAGGTAATTAATATTTTGACATATGAATAATTTTAATAATCGGCAAGTAAACAATGTTTTTTAACCTTCCTGTAAAATTTAAATTTCTTTTTTAAAGGTTTTTTGCTTAGAGGCTGTACTACCTAGGAGAACCTGTACTGATGAATACTTTTCTCATAATAAAAAGATCAAATCCCTAGTAAAGAACATCATAGTACTACTGCTCAGCATCGTCTAACTTGTTCTTGGAAATAAGAAAGGCCAGTGTGTCGCGCGGCAAAACATCATCCAATGATTGCAAGTCTGTCTTATGAAACCGATATTGTTCTCGTCGCTCGAATAATCCCAAATTATTCTCGAGAGCTAGATAGTAATTATTAGCTAGGAGAACATCATTTATGTCACGTTTACTATAAAAGAAAAACAAAATAGCTCGTCAATTCCTTTTCTCTCTAAAGTTAGGTACTTCGTCAACAGCAGAATGAAAAATTATTTTTATTTCTTCAGAGAGATCCCGTACATATAATAATGCAAAGATATAGTTGAAGACCTTAGTTCAAAAACCGGCAAAGTTCTAAATCGACATTTGTAAGAAAACAAGGAAAAACGGTCTGGATTTTGCCATAAATTTGGCAACTAGCATATAAGTTTTTCAACCACTTAAAACTTTTCTTGATTTTTGCATCAAATGATCAGGGGAAGTTGAAATTACATAATAATCAATACAAAAATCAAGTCAGAACTGTACTTGGCCTGTTTTTGCACCATTGTCTTCAATTTTAATATTTGTACTGATTCGTGTCGTTTATGATTTGAGACGGGCGCATTTGACAATAAAGTGGTAAACATGGATGTTGATCAGCACCGAACTTGGTTGAACCACAACGCGTGCTGAACGTAATTCAACCACACTGCTGAGTGGCTGACATTGACATAAAATCGAACGTTCAGACATCTTTACTTTTAACGCTTGTATGGCGTTGTTCGCACCAAGTAATGTTATAGTGATCTTATTAAGTGAAAATGACGTTTTCGCCAGCAAAATTGTTGTGAAATACAAATAGCTGTTATGCAAGTCCAAGCAGTTTGCTCTAGGTCTGGGGCAAAGTATCGATACTTACTCAAATATCGACACATTTGCCACTATCCAGTATCCTTACCACATTATCGTGGTATTCAAGTATAGAAAGTATTCAAAAGTATTAGAAGTATCAATGTATTGTAAATATCGAAGAATTGAAATAATTTAAATTATGAAAAGCATCATAGGTATTGCAGCATCCAAAGTGGGTCGGAATCTTTTTTGCACCAGGTCTAAAAATCCAGGGCCACCGCTTTCGAATTTTTGTAATAAAGTGATTTTTGCCACAGAAAATAAACAAGAAGATAATGTTTATTGTTAATCTATCTGCGAGTTTACAATCTGTTGAAAAATAAATCTTGTGTATATTTATTTTTCAGCTACCTTTGCAAATGAATTCTCAATGTAATAAATTTAACTATTTATAGTTGCTTCTTTTGGTTCTTTTACTGCGTAACAGGATGGCTAGCCGAATATCTATTTCTTTCTATTTTACGACACAAATGCACCACTATACAATACATGTGTCACGTCAAATGATATAACTTGCAACTTAATTCTGTCAGAACGACAGAAAAGGATAGAATGATGTTTTAAAGGCTGTTTGGTCACGTCGCAAATTACTATAAAATTTCTTACTTGTACGTTGAGTGATTTTTTAAATAAGCAGGTTTTACTACGAGCAAATTATTTTAAAAAACTTTGATGTTTACCAACTGCGCATCTACCAGATGTACAGCAGAACGGATAGAAATTCGGTGAGCCATCCCAGCGTTAGATAGCAAAACAACAAGATCATAAACGAAGATTAACAGAAAAACATTATGTCAAGTTAACTATAATTATTAGTTTTACCTTGATTATTTTTGACGTTTGTAAAAACCAATCAAAAAATTCAATTTCGGTCAATTATGTCATTTTGAACGAATCAAAATACGATTATAGTAGGAATTTTCACAAAAGCAAATTCTCGTTGAAATAATTTAAGGTAGGTTTTGCATGGCAACAAAAATTGTTGGCTTGACGTCTGTCATCAAACTTTACAAAAAAGAGTGGAACAAGATTAATTTAATACGTCTTGACTCGATTAATAATATTAAATAATTTATCGAATAGCACACGAGAGTGAGAATAAGTTAGAACTTTTATACTCGAACTGTTGTCATTTGGCAATACCCACTCAAGCCTACGGTTCTCGTGGACTAGGCAACAGTTCTCGAAGTTCTGGCGAAGTATTTTTCAATTTATTCTCATTCTCTTTGATATTATGACTGAGAATTGTAAATTTGTAAAGTTAGTTTAATATACTCTTTTTTCTACTTTGGTGGTTAACTATTTTTATTGAATCGCTGAGTAATAAAAGGAACTAATTCCAAAAAACTATAAATTGCGGGAAAGTGGAAAAATCGTCGTTTTTGTATTTTGCACAATATATTGTTGTCGTAAATGCGACACTGAGGTATCACCAATATTGTTAAGAACATTTTGGATTGCTTCGTTTCTTCACCCATCGATCGGCAATACCAAAAAATTTAAAATGTTAAAATGTCCAGTTTTGGAGTGAAATCCAAGTATACAGTTTCATTTTCTAATAGGTTAATGAATAAATTGACAAAAGGCATGTCTGTTTTGTGAGCTTATGTAATGTAGTTGCATAATATAATTGTAATGGATCCCTACTATAGCTTAGTGCCAGTTTTCTTTTAACTTTTTAAACTCGTAATGATCTTTCTTGCTTTTTTTCACCATTCCCGTTTATTGCAAGACCTCACTACAGAGTTGGAAATTCAACAGACTACTGACGCAACGGAACGGGTAACAAGCACTATAAGCATTGCAAGATAGTAGAACATTTACTTATTATGGTAAAAAAAGACATTTACGTATATCTCAAGAATGGGGTGCCCGCTCGGTTCCAGTATGAAGCACTGACGAAGCGCTAATCACTATCTTGAGATAGCAGAACATTAGTGCTTTTAGTTGTCCGCCAACATCACAATCGCCGGACAATAAACATTTGTTTATGTCTTGAGAAAGTGGTGTCCGCTGGGGTTCCGATATGAAGGATTAAGAAGCACTACTGAAGCACTAAACACATCGTGGGTTCGTAGAACATTAGCGCTCTAAACTGTCCGACAAGTTTACACTTAGCAGAAGATTAACATTTTCTTATATCTCAAGAATATGGTGTCCGTCCTAGTTGTCAACTAAGTGTAAAGTTGACAGACAAAAAAACATTTGCTAATATCTTCAGAATGGGGTATTCGCTGAGGTTCCGGTATTAAGCACTAAGAAGCATTAACCAAGCACTTATATAACATTGTGGGATACTAGAACATTAGAGCTTCTAATTGTGCGCTGAGAATGAAGTTGGCGGACAAAAAACATTTGCTTATATCTCGAGAATGGTGTGTTCGCTGAGGTTCCCGTATAAGAAGCACTAAACATTTTGTGGCAGTAGAACATTAGTACTTCTAGTTGTCCACTAACTTCACGGAGCTAATTGTATTTATTCTTTTGTGAAAAATCTTTCGGTCTGTAGGTAGGTGTTGCCCCCTTCGAATGTTGTTGTTTGCGTAATGCTTCCATTCAATAACTAAATATACCTAATAGTACTAAATATAAAGATGCGTGTTTTAAACGATTGCAGTTGCACAGAAACGAAATATGCTACGACATATTCAGTTGTAGAGTTAGAAAGAACTGACTTAGTATGTTGTTTGCTAGTGTGTTACTGAATTCCATGAAAAATCGAGTTACCTAGTTGTAGTTCTAAGCCCACAAAGTGCTGCTAGACACGACGTTATGTCTTCCTCGGTATTGAAAAGAGTCGCATCATCTCCATGAGAGAAAGCTCGTTTTAATGCCTAAAACGATTGCAATTTAATTTATATGTGATTAAAACATATCAGTTTGTTACCTGTGTTATCTAAAGTACTCAAACAATGTGTCTATAAACACATACCTATATAATTTTGTATGTTTTTGCAAATTACTTTTGTACTGATGTTCGGTTGCTACAAGTTCAACCCTAAGCTTCCTACAGTCATGCACTGCCTGACATCTTACCCCCCTGTTCTTTCAGGGCACTTGTTTCGTCAAGTGCTGGCTAAATCCGACGGTCGGTGGCAGGAGGCGGGGGTGGGCCGTGTGCAGCGTGGGGTGGCTCAACAGGTGGCCCATAAAGTAGATATTCGCATATCAGCATTCTGAACCAGGATTGATGTACCCCTGTTATGCGTATTAGTCCGCTGACTGGGTCATTTTTCGGTTACGCGGAGCGTCAGGCCGAGTAAACATCAGTCAGGGAACCGATGGTCGGTCGCCAGTTTGGGCGTTTATCCCGCTTCTGATGTTTGGTTGTTTCCATAATGAATGTGGGATTTCTAATAACACTTGTCTAGTGGCAAA
>QCXZ01000138.1:44097151-44124815 GCA_025024175.1 Rhyzopertha dominica | reverse complement strand
GATCCAGGATTGAGTGGACAACGGTCAGGAATCTTCAAAGGCCGATATATTAATGGATGGCTTCCAAACTTTAAGCGGTTGGTTATTCGCCGGCGGCTGAATTTTGGGTCGAGCACCTATTATCGCAGAAAAGGGTTGGAGTAGCCCCGTATGAATAAATACAATATATAAAAATTCTTGTTATATCTCATTCCATAAATAAAGCATGTCATTGAAGAAGATTTTTTTGTATTCGGGGCCAACCCAGTATTGGAAGTTACAAAAAAAACCGTTATATAGTCGAAGCAACGGGTCAATTGGAGCACGTCATCAATAAATGATGATGATACTGCAAAGGGTAGTTCAAACCAACCAACACAAAAAAGCTGAAGTTTCAAGAAGTTTTATAACGCAAAATCCCACTCTGCTAAAAAGTAATAAATCAGAGAGACTTGTCTCTACTTGTCGGTTTTAAATTAGTTATATGCCTCATAGATAAAGTAATATGTACGAGGTGAGCAATATAAAACAGACAGGGGGCTGTCATTTTTTAAGGTTATTTAATTCTGCAAAAATTGCCCAATCAAAAATTCATTTTCTTGTAAAACCTAAACTATACTAAATGGGTTGTCAGAAATCAAACCTTGTATTAAAGAACTAAAGTAAATTTTATCGCAATATTGTTAGGTGAAACATTTAAAAAATAAAAAAGTTTTGCGGCACACGTTTCTTACCAAATAAGAATTGAAGGGACATTCTTGTTTAATTTAAAGATAAAGAAATATTTAAGTATCTAAAATTTACAATGAGGTTGTTAAAACGATCGTTTCAAATCCAAAACATTTTGAAAACATTATTTATATTCTGTATTCAACACATTAGTCCATTTATGTGATAATTCAAACTTTTTTGATTAAATGTTAGAGCAGCAATAATAGTTTTAATTCATGGAATTATTTGGACTATTAACTGTATATTCAATTCTGCGTCTAAAAATCATTGTTAATTTAATAGGAAGATAACTTTATAATTCGACAACAATTTTACGACAAAATTTTTGCGTTTCGTATACAGGGAGATCAGGAAGCAGCTGTATTTTGGAAACTAATCGTGCTAGAACCTTGGGGTAAATATTTTTGAAGCAAATATGGCCACATAGATTTCATTAATATACTATGAAGTACGTAAATTTGTCGCCAAGTGGCTCATTCAATATGATATATCGAAGGATGGTTTCTTTCTCTAAAAATTTGCAACACAATGTTGGTTTAAGATAAACTCATTGTAATCTATAACTAGTTCTTAACAAATTTTGTTTGAATTTTTTTTCTAGTTGCTCGTACAACAACAAGAGGAGGGCAGAAGTATTACATCTTCAAAATGGTATAATTCAAGTATAGTTTGAGCGAATTCAACGAATAATGGTTAGTTTTAAAATGAATTTTATGAATATGTTGAATGGATTAAAAGGTGCATTCATTGTGAAACATCTTGAATAATAACGCCGTTATTTCTTTGACTATGACCGTCAGATCTAAACGATCGTCAGAGTTATCTGATAAATCCAGTGAGAGAAAGCACATGCGTTCAGTTAGCTTGTTTCACAGCTACTTAATTGAATTTTATGGTTTTCAATATAATGATAAACAATTGATAATTTATTGCAATTGTCTGACAAAGGGAGGCTTTATTATTTAAGACAATTTTATAATTGATCAAATATCATATGTTTTTTGTTAGTTGTTATATCTCCTTAATTAACTAGATGGTTTTGAATATTTCTATTTTCGTAGTTAACGCAATAGTTAATTTTTATCACACTTTATTAGAGTTCCCAATAAAGAGTACGAGTATTTGTATACATGGAAATATCCAAATAATAGGTACGAGTTGAATGAGTAGAACAATAGTTTACTAAACTTACAAAAATATATAGTTTTCGTCATTTTACACCTAAACATACATATAAAGAAAAGGATGCACGCATTTTAGTTTATATGTATGTTTTTAGTGAAAGAATTCTACAATACTTCACCACAGTTTTGCAAAAATCTATTAGTTATTAAAGAATTAGTAGGTACATTTTCGTAAAAGTAATTTTGTTCTTAATTAGATCTGTTTAAGTAGGTTAGTAATAACATAGTCGTAAATAGTTAGATGCTGCATAGAAAAAAAAATAATTGCAGCACACCAAAATAATTAGCATAGGCAATGAATGTGCATTGGCAAAAATTGCAAATACACAGTGTATCAAATTAAAATAAAAAAAATATATATGTTTATGGACAATTAAGGATACAACTATTTCACCTGTTACTAAATACAGTTGCCGAATTAAATTCCTAGTTTTAGTATAGTTGAGTATAATACATATACGTACATTATTTCTTTAACCGTGTACTATGCTTTTATTATTCCTTATAAATATATTTTGGCAGCAACAGACGATGTATCATTACTTGCAAGTAAAATATTTCATTTTATAACGAAAAAAAAACGAAAAAGTTTGTAGCGACCGTGACAGGACTCGAACCTGCAATCTTCGGATCCGAAGTCCGACGCCTTATCCATTAGGCCACACGGTCTAGTTGTATAAAAGTGGGGAGTCCTTACATATAACGGGCGCTACGCTACCATTTTCATATAATTTAATAATGTATTTTGTTTTTTTTTAGTTACATTATGATAATTGCAAAGGTATCAGTTAATATAAAATTAACATAGCAAATATTTATAAAAGCAAGCTTGTGAGCGGGTTTATATAACAACTAGTGTCTGCTAATTAATAATTAAATATTAATTAATATAATTAATTATAATTAAAGGAACTTTTTGATTTAGATAGAAATTACATATCACAATAAACAAAAGAGACCAAAATTTAAAAGTATGTAGATACCCTATAAAATTTACGGGTTACTATTCGAATAAAAAKAAAATKTAAAAATAGGGATTCAATATTGTATATTGTGCCTAATAGGTACATAATAGTGCAAATCATTTTTCTGTTTTGTTCTTAAAAAGAGAACTTGGCCACTTTTGACCGATTTTCTAGTTTATTCTTTTTTGTACCGTTCTATGTAAACTGTTATCCTGTCCACCATGAAAATGATAAAATCCTCTTCAAAACCGCAGTGATTGACTTGCCGTCTGTTGTAGGCCATAATAATTCCAGTTTATATAGAACTACGCAAGCTGAGATATCTTTTTTGCCGTATTTTTATATGTGCATATTATTACTTGTTTGGCATACCTACTTATAAAAAAATCAATATCCTGTAGCGAAGGTTCGCGATACAACTATTCCGTGCTATGTTTCTATGACTTGCTTTAGATAACTTTAGGATGTATCTATTTTTTTTATTCCGCATCCAATTGAACTGTATTCTACACAATATATAAACGGATAATATCAATGTTTTAATTATTGTTTTTTTTTAATTAAATGCTGAACATGGATAACCGACGTTAAATTGGTGTTCACATGTAGGTATGCTTAAGTATACTTAATATTCTTGAACTCTTCAATATATCTTTAGGTATCTTCTCTTCTTATCGTCACTCTTTAGTACTGTCATTGTCTGTCATTATAAAGATTAAGCACTGAAGGCTAGAAACTTTTCTTAATCAAGTATATTGACTACAATTGAAAGTCAAAGCAACTCTTTTAATACTTCCAATACGCCCTCTTCCATCAATTCTTTTAGTGTGCTCCACTTACCTACATCCCTTATAATACGAGCACAATACAGCTGCGTCATCCGCATATCAGATTATCAACCCTCTGACGGCAGATAAATACAAAATAGTATGACATCCAATACKTTGCGCTGTAGTGCCTGATTCGGTTGTGGATGTTTTGCTGTGACAGCTTTGTATTTTTCCCTTTAAAAACGTCTTTTGCGATAGTTTGTAAATAACTCACAGGCGTCCCTCTTAATCCAATGTCGTGCAGAGCTGACAACAGGTTTGCATTGTTAAGGTCAACACAGGAAAGCCGCCCATTATTTTCTCATTATCGTTCAACGCTTTACTGCTGTTTAATGTTGAGATGGATAAGACATCTTCGGTTGACTTTTATTGGCAAAAACCGAATTGTGAATGAGCTAGTATTGTAGCAGCTTGGAAGAAACTGATCAAGGTCTACGTCCAAAATACAGCTCATAAAAGACTTGGAACAAAATGGCTTCGGTTGCAGAGTCTTCTCCACACCAGTTTGGAGACCAGGAAGCCATGGAAATGAGCTCTAATATATAAAAAAATGCTCACAGGCAAGAACATCACCCCATCCAACATCTAGAGCTCCAGCAGGCGATCAGATAAACATAGATGAAATCACACAATGAAACGTCAACATCATCGTGAAAAAAGCAACCTAAACAAGATACAGAAATCGAACAACTATATACATAAAATTCTAAGAGTTTAATTCATAACGTGTCATAGTGTTATGTACTTATGTTTGCTTTAATATTATTGCTGTTGCTTCGCTATAGTGAGGTAATTCCGTGTAGCTAGTTAAGTGTATACAAGAAGACGGAAACAGTATGCATAGTAGGTGCACATGTCCCAACCTACAAAAGAGCTAACGCAGTGCTCAGGCAAATAACTCAAGAAATAGCAAAATGACAATCTAAGGTAAAGAAATCCTTCAACCAAATACATACCAGTCGTGTGGCAACAGTTGAGCTCTTGGATGGGAAAACGATCATAAAAATAATAGACACATGAGTGATGAAATACGAGGGACACATCTAAAGGAGAGATGCAGACCACATGTTAAGGAAGACCTGGGAACTAAGTGGAGACCAACCAAAAACGGAAGATACTTTACATGGAAAACAAGAAAACAACTATAGACAGAATAATACAAAAGTCGAGGGGAAAACGAATAGCCAGAAATGACAAAAACAAGAATTACTCAAACATTCAAAGAATATGAATGTATAACCTATATAMCCTTCCCCTTCCAGTCCTTATATTTACCCCTTCAAACCAGCGTAGACGGCCGGCCCGGCGGTATATCCGGGAGTGGCAGAAATGCTGACCGCACGCTAGTTTAATTAATCAATCAATAACATACGACGTTATTTAAAAGTAATTTTAGTGTTTTACTTGTTTTGTTTGCAACGAAATTTATGCTGTTGAATAGGTCACATTTACGTTTGAACAGTTTGCTGACATGCAACATGTTGGCCAGTATTGTAGGCACATTTCAATACTTAACTATATAAAGACCTTATCTCCTGAGCTACTGGGAAGTGCAAATGTTCAGTTACAAGATCAGCTAAACCAACAATTTCTTGGTTGTTGAATCGCAGTTGCACAGCACGAAGTCCCGATTTTTACATTAACTTCTTGGTCTATGAAACCCTTGTAGCGATGCAAGAGGAACTGTTAGGGGAGCGATGGTTTCTCTTGCAATAAGATATTCACATGTTAGAAAGGTTGTGCGATTCCGAATTTCAACGAGCAAAAAGGTCTATCGGCATTGACAAAAATTCCTCTGGGGGTGAAAAGGCTTGCTTTCAACCCTCTATAACCCACTAAAATTTGGCAAGACCTTTTTGAAACACTGTATGTAATGCCGTTTTCAGAAGCTTCCCAATGAATACCCCAAATTAAGCCGTACCACAGTTCCAAAATCGCGCTTAACGTGAGAACGTCCGCATACCCGACCTAAAGGCAGTAAAAGTGATTTAGTTCGGCATCGTTCCTCTGCATGGCGAATCCCTTTCTATTCTTCCGCGTGTAATTCCCCGGGATTAGGCTGACCTGGCTGACCGATTTCAATTATTATTGCGCCCGGTGATTACAGAAACAGGTAAGGTCCGACGAGAGCAGTTATTTGGGCGGACAATAACTGTAAAAAGTGAACGTTTTGAATGGGACGTGATCTGAGAGCTTAGGGCCAAAATTATTGCCGCGCTGAATATAATATGGCTTATTGTTTAAGTTTAATTAAATCTGAACGTGCCCGTTGGGTGGATTATAGTTTTGTACCAATATTTAGATGCTTACTTTGCTGGGTATTATGTGGGTATTTTGCGCCAACTTATATAAAGTGGTTGCTTTCTTTGAAAGGTTACTGTCCTCAAAAACTACTTTCGAGTAATCACGTTTTTAAAGTTTGGCGACTCCGACTGGGTGTCTCTAAGTGATCTCATTAAATAATAATTACATTATAGCAAACTATTATTTTGGGGGTAGGAGAATTGAGTCCCGGCCGATGCAGGGATACTAATCTGCAATGCGACTTGGGTCCCAAACATAGGCGAGTTGGGTCCCAGTGAGCCATAGTGTTATAAAAAATATTTTCTTAGAAATTCTATAATACCTAGTATTCCACATAAACATCGTTTCTGAAACAGAAACCAAAGTTCAGAAATCAAAAAACTTAACAAAATGGTATACAACTCAATCAGCCTAGTTTTAAAATGGATTATTCTCGCCAGGCTTATTTAAAATACCGAGCATATTATAAGAACCATTTAAGACAAGCGAAGTCAAATGTTTTAACTGAATACATACATGAGGCACAGAACAAACAAGCTGCCATGTGGAAGGTGGAAGGTAATCAACAGCCAAAAAGCTGTTCATTCGCAAGACAGTGAATTACTCTATGCTCGGACACTAAAAGCAGTGCCAAACAATTAAATCAGACTATTCAATCTGAAAAAGTTGCTGATATGCTGAACAAGCATTCTGTAGATAATGTACAATCGTTCTTCTTAAATGAAGTGACTGAACAGGATGTTGAGGGTTTAATAAAGAAAATTAATTCGAAATCGACTCAGGACTGTAACGGAATAAGCACCCAATTTATAAAATCAGTATTTCATGCAATAGTAATACCGCTCACTAGGCTGATGAATCTATGCATTGGAACGGGAAATTTTCCAGACTATCTGAAACTTGCGGAGATAAAACTTCATAAAGGTGGCAATATAACGATGCCAGTAATTACAGGCCTATTGCAGTGCTACCGGTCTTGTCAAAGATTTTTGAACTATGGATAAAGAATAAACTCATCCAGTACTTCGAAAAAAAGAACATATGCGGTAAACAGCATGGATACAAACGTGGTAAATCTACTGTTACAGCCATGGTCCAGGTGGTTGAAAATATAACGCGAGCGCTAGACGAAAAACTAGTCACGGAAGCTATATACTGTAATCTAAGTAAAGCATTTGACAGAGTTTCGCATCAAGTATTACTTGCTAAACTGGAATACTATGGCATTAGGGGAGTTCCATTAAGTTTACTGCGTTCTTACCTCAGCAATAGAAAACAGCGTGTAGTCTATAATGGTCAACGGTCTACCTGGAAGCAAGTCGACAAAGGGGTTCCACAAGGGTCAATTCTTGGCCTGCTGCTCTTCGTGGTGTATGTGAATGACTTACCAGTGAACATTAAAGCGGATGATGTGTGTTTGTTTGCGGATGATACCTCCATCTTTAACATCGCATACATTATAAATTTGGCAGCCTGCAAGGAAGAGATAGCATTCAATGTACTAAAGAGTGGTTTGACACTGATAATTTAAATTTAAACAACGGAAAACAAAAAAGATAGTTTTTACTACACAGAAACTAGCAAACCAGAGACCAGTTAAATTTTTAGGTGTTTGGTTTGAGTATAACTTTGAGTGGAAAGAACATATAAACTTTCTGAACAAAAAACTATCAAAGGCTCTTTTTACAATAAAATATCTAAAATGTCAATGAAGAAACTGCACTTACCGCATACTACTCTAACTTCCATAGCGGAATAATCATTTGGGGTATGCATTCACGTGTTCATGAACTATTCTTAAAGCAAAAGAGAGCTATTAGAATCTTAAACGACGTAGGACATCAACACAGTTGTAAAAGTTTGTTTGAAGAAAGTAAAATACTTAGCGTATATTCACTTTATATACTTATCTGCGTGCTGTATGCCTATGATAACATAAATATGTTTGATAAAAATGGTACATTTCATGCTTACGAAACACGTAATAAGAACAAAATTTGTATGCCTTACAACAGAATAAACACTGCACAAAACAGTGTGAATTATTAGTGCATAAAATTTTTCAATAAATTACCAGATAAAATTAAAAATTTAAAGCGTAGTAAATTTAAAAATGAAGTAACAGCTATACTGCAAGATTTATGCGTTTATAATATAGAGGACTTTTTAATCGTGTCTATTTAAATTGTGCATTGTGCTTGTACTATTGTATTGTATCTGTACTCGTTAGTGATACTGTATTTGACGTGGCTATGTAACGATAAAGCTAATTATTATTATTATTATTATTATTATTATTATTATTATTATTATTATTATTATTATTATTATTATTATTATTATTATTATTATTATATAAGTATAGTTATATCGAATAATATATACTTAATAATAATAATATTTAATTATTAAAATTTTAGTTTTACGGCTAAACCCAGCGAGATAAGAACAAATTAAAAAAAGAAACAGCGTTTAGAATGAAACAGGCTGCTTTTTCAAAAATATTCTTTTAAACCCCAAAATAAATCTGACAAAAATAAAGGAGTAGTATTCTTCAATTAAAGCTATATGAATATGTAGCAGAGAGATAGTTGGTGAGTGTTACTATTGTGCCAAAATAGTTTGGATTTATTAAAATTTTGTAGAAAACAACTGAAAACTCCCATCTCATTCATTTTTCAAGACTTTCAACTCTTTATATGAACACCCCCTTTAAATAAGCCATGAAACTTTAAAATTTAACTTTTAGCTAAAACACCCTGCATAATATTTCATATTTACTTATGTTTAGGCATAAATAATAATGCAAATTCACGCTTTTTTTTAAAATTGTTTACTGTATATCACGTAAGCATGTTTGACAATTGTCAGTTGTTTAGTTCGTAATAATGTTCAAAGCATGAACTTTCTTTTTGTGAAAACAGTCGCGAGTAAAACAATATATATTGTTTTTCTACACCGATTTGATATTTTACAGCATTAAACACCGAAAGAACAAGATTTAGGCTTACCTAAAAAGGTACTCAGTAAAACTTTTTCTCTTTTTTAAAAAATGCCTTGCCCACAGTTTTTTTATTTGTACACATCTATCTTTTTACGACCCCTTGTTTACAAATTCGTGTAATTTTTTTTTACCTACTTAAACTGGAAATTGCTTTGATATTTTGTCTTAGCCCAAGTATTCTACATTTTATAAATGGCCGGCTAAATTGTAAACTTATAACCAATGAATGACAAAATATCATAAACAGGAGATTTTGCGAAATATAATATCCTAAGTAATAAACCCCTGTAATTGCTTTATTGGGAGGAACCAGTGGGACCCAACTCGCATAGGACCTTTTCTAGCTAGCTGGTACACATGAGATTAGTGGGACCCAATTCGTACCTTTTCGGTATTATATTTCTTTAAGCCAAGTACGATTCTGAAATAATTGCTTGTGAGAACAATGAGAAAAAGATGCAACAACTTCTGTTTGTTAATTTGAAAAGGGGGAAAAGTCCTGAACGTTCCGCCTTTTTGTGAAGTCCAATAGTCAAGTTCCAGTAACTGTGGCCAAACTGTCGAAATACTGTTGTGTTTCTGGGCGACAGTATTTCTTGAGTTTTTGGATATCAGAAACTTTTCTTCCGAGATCGGAATAGATTTTTTGAATTCATTGGTGTTTTTCCTGTCTTTTTGAGATACCTAATAATGCTTATTATTTTACATGCGCAGCTAAAGATTCCTATAAATAATTTTAAAGAAAACAAAACATTCGACATTTTACAGAAATATTTCTGCCGTATGATCGTGTCTGAAATAGTTTTTAGCGAAGACATCTTATAACTATAATAAGCATCACAAGATTTTATAGTTGATTGCAGTGAGCTAGAACGTTATTTGTAGGGTTATTGGAGTAAATCTACAATGATTACAAATCCAATGAAAACGAAGCTCCCTGCTTAATTTTTTCTCGGCATTAAAATTTCATCTTCGTCGGTAGAACGAACGTTAAATAAAATTTAATGGTACTTGCTTGCTAAGGAAAAATGTAAATTAGTGAAAAACGCACCATAAATAATAATGTTCCTTTCCTGTTTCCTTTTGCATACAAGGCGTGCACATAATTCATATCGCAAATGTGTTAAGCCGCCAAACAACGAACGGGAACGGGGCAAGAGCAAAACAATTGCGCACTTGTGTATATATACAAGGAAGACGTTGCGAAATCTTCGTTGAATTTCCCCTGATGTAAATAAAACCTGTCGTATTCCGACAAACCGTGCAAAATTATGCTTCCATTTTTTTCGTCTCTTTCCTTCGAGGGAACATCAGAGGCGGGATCCTCTGGTTTTGAAATTAAGCGAATTCGCTGCAAATCCCCACGCTGCTGTCTAAATGTTCCCTGATCGTTTGGCTCTGTTACGTATTCTGCACTGAAGCTATTGCGTCATGATCGTAGCAAACCTCATTCTAACTCGAATAGATTGTCTCATGTTTAAAAAACTGTGTAGGTGTGGTGATTTTCTAATAAAAAGTATATCGTTTAATGAGTTAGAATACAAAAACTCCTTATACATAGTTACTATAAATGATTCATGTATCCAGGCGCGTATGAATACTATCGATTAAATAAATTTGCCGCTTCTCAGGAAGGTGAACACAACTACTACTTTGACAGATGGTTGTCATCTGTCGAATGTCGATTTTTTTGATATATTTTCAACATATGCTGTACTTACTATTTTGTAGGATAAAGCTCAGATTTTAGGGCTGCGGGGTGACAAGATTTCGTATAACCTTTAGGTTTCTTTTAGGACTGGGTGATAACATTAGACAGGTATTGATACTACGCAAAGATATTGAAAGTAGCGAAGCATAGAAATAGCGAGTGTATCAAAGTTGTTTCACTATATATAATTATATACTATAAATCAGTGGTTAAATTATTGAATACTGTAATAATTTCGATTCTTAAGGCCGGCTTCTTCTCTATTTTCAGCTAAAATCAATTAGAATCTAAACCAATCAATTATCATATATCAAGGTGTTGTCGTGGTTACAGTGTTGATTTTAGCTAGTATCAACTATAATGAAATTCTCTCTTTTTTTAAGAAACCTCCTAACTTGATATACAGGTTAAGTATGTAATAATAAACTAATGATTGACGTCGTTGCTGCTCTTGTTTATGTTGTTTGTATGCAATTTTTATACTTATTTCTATACAGGTTTCAATATAAATTTCCTACAAGCTGCGCTCTTTGATTGCACAACGACCTACAAACCCCGAGGAGTCCATTCTGCTACAACTCCAATATTTTCGATACTTTTGAATACTTTCTATAATTCCGTACACCTGAGTACCTACTTGTGATACTTCAAACACATTTCGATACTTCCGACACTTTTGAATGCTTTGAAGTATCACGATAAGATAGTATCCATACTGGATACCTGCTAAGGTATCGATAGTTTGAGTAAGTATCGATACGTTGCCCAGCCCTAGTCATTTTATGAAAATCGCTTACCTATAAGTCATCTAAAGGTGGCCCTACGAAATAATACTTGGGTTGGTAAAAAAAACAGGATACAACACTGCTTTGAAAAAACATCAAGAACGAACTAATCACACTTTTGACTTCGATAACACCAAAACTATTGCTACAGAACCACATAAACGTAAGAGACAATTTTTGTAAATGATACATATACAAAAACACATATACATGTGTAAACGACAGGATAGAATACAGGGACTGAGTCACACATACAACACTATCATTTAACACAGTAACACACATACGAACACTACATAATACACAAAAATATTCCTACTCTAACTTTTGCTATTCAAATTATTCCAGCGATGGAACAAGCTCCAAGGTACACTTTGTATTGCTATCAAAATGGTAAATGTCATATTAATTTAATGTCAATTTAATTTGTCAATTATATGTAAATAGTATATTTGAAAAAGGTCTGAATAAAAAGATCGAAACGTCATATAAACATAAAACTTACTCCATTTAATATAATTACTAAGAGCCTAAACCTAAAAAATAAACAAAAATAATGCCAGTATTATTAATATTGCATGTATTCTAAATAGCATCATTCCAGACAGTGGCGAATTTAACTTTTGTGAGACCCCAGGTGCAACTCAACTTTATGTTGAGAATATTTAGCAGTCAAAACTTACCCCAAATTTTTTTATTTGCCTTCCCTCTGAAGCTTTCTTCATACAACTTTATTGTTTCTTTAAAGACGTAATTATGTACAAAAGAAAACCTGTCAAATGGGAAAATATCATGAAGTTGTTAGCAACTCCTTTATTTTAACAATTAGCTTTGGTCTTGACTGACACAAAATAGAATCACTTTTAAAACAACACAGCTCTAAAATAACCGGTTGATGGGTTACAAAAATACATTCTTCAAAAAAGAACAAACTTAAATAACGCAGACAAACACTAAGTACCTACATCTGAAATTATAAAACATAAACAGTAGGACTGCCTCTTGAAATGCTAGCTATACAAAAAATGAACCAAATATAATAAATGAAAATGGGAACATTTAACATTAACTAGGATTTAAAATTTAATTGTCAGATTTTAACGTGGTTGTCGCAGTGGGCTTCTAGATGTTCTTTCAATATGTTCTTTATAAATTCACGATCCTGTTCTGGGTTAAGTTGTAATCGTATTAAACCTTTACCCTTAAATGTAGTTGTCAAGTTTACAGCAACCGTAACTCTTATCACCATCTGGATTATTACATTCTAAGATTACGGTGCATGATATAAAGTCATCATATATCTGTTGAACAATAGGGCGGTATAGCTGAAGTTTCGGAAGGAGCCGACTTCTGCAACAGTTGTGCTAAGATTGCTTCCTAACTATTTGCGGAACTATAATTGCCTATATAGCGGTGAAATATCGAAAGCCTAAGCGATGGTAATTGTTTCAGTTTACTGCATATACACGCTATAAACACTATTATTAACAGCGGTTACTATAATTTAATTGTCAGCGACAATCGGCATGATAGTTAAGCGTAATGCGCCCCTGAGTAAACGCTTGCTGAAAGCACCTACCCGAAAGTGAAATAATTTGGGCAGCTGTTTCAACGGTGGTGCAAAACTATAATCAATAATTGATAAACCGAAAGATTCAAAATTTCTTTGAACGAGCTGTTATGCAAGAGTATTTGTTATCCTTAACCATTGAAATAAATACGCCTATCCTTTTTTACATAATTAGGTGGTGAGCAGTGCAATTTTGAGTTGGTTAAAGTAATATACAGGGTGTTTCAAATTAGTAGGTCATTCCTTTAACCCTAGATTTTTGAGGCCAAAATATGATGATTTTGTTATTGGTAAATTTCTGAAAAACGATTCATCTAAAAAATACAGGGTGTCAAAGTTGAAATTTGAAAATCGTTCTTTTTTAATTATATAATCCACAGTTTTGGAGGTATTGAGCTGAAATTTGGTACGAGTTTGTAGTATTTACATGTAAGTGTACCCTTAAATTATTGTTAGCATTACTGTGAAAACAAATTAATATCGGGGGGTTTGTAAACTTTCTAACCAGCCTTCAACTTTTTTTGACGTACGCCCATGAGACCAGCAGATTTTTTTCTTAGTTCCGTTGTCAGTTTTTTTGGTCTCCTGTAATTTTTAGGAAAAAATACTTTAGATTCTGAAATAAACACCGTTTTGTGAAACTTTCCACCTTCTCTATTAGTAATAATAATTTTCCTCTCGTTGTAAATGGTTAATATTATTGATATAATATTTTCCACTGTAGCATGTAAATCCAAATTATTGCCATATTGGAGCTCAAATTATGTATTTTTTTTAAACATTTTTGTCGTCTGTCTTTACTGCTCAAACGAATAGTTAACAAGATTACTTCCACATCCAACGGATTGGAAGTATTTTTATTTGCTCATTCGCTTTAAAATGCTCGAAAACGTAAAAAAAATTTGAGCAAAAAAAATCTTGTCTGTGTGTCTGTGGTTTTGTGTGTGGACACGATAACTGTCCAAAGACTGAATATATGAACTTTAAATTTGGCAAACGTATAGATCTCAACTACCCAAAGCGACCTATTGTTTATGGGGTAGGTAGGGTATCGGAACGGGGCAAGATTGGGGAGTAACTACCCTTTTTGCCAATTTTTATTTTTTAAATTTTTTTCGTTTTATTATGTGATTAGTAGTATAACTGCAAGTATTATTCGCCCTTATAAATTTTTCTAAATATCCCCGAATATATTTAATATATTCAAAAAATGAAATCAAATTTCTGATCGGAAAGCACTCTTGTAATTTTTTTGTTAAGTTAATACTTTTCGAGTTATTTGGATTAAAACAGATTTTAAAAATTTATGTATTTTTGCTAATATCACGAGGACCGTTTGTCTTAGAAAAAATGTGTAAAGAGAAAGAATGTTCAAAAACCTGATTACTAATCGTATAGTATAAAAATAAAACGTAAATGTCATTTTGAGCATTGGATGTGGAAGTGTTGATTCAATTTGCAGCGGTTTTTTAAGTATGCTTGGAAAAAGAAACATTGATTACTAATAGGCAAGGTTAAAGTTTCACAAAACGGCGTTTATCTCTGAATCTTAGCGTTTTGTCTAAAAATTACAAGAGACCAGAAAACTGACAATGAAGTTTTGTACTAGAAAAAAATTTGCTGGTCTCATGGTCCCACTGAATGATGGAACAGCTCATACAGCATACTAAGGGACTACATATGTAGGTTAGTGTTATTGGACAACGCATTGTAGGTCCATACTTCATGAATTGAAATGTAAAAGCATTATCTTAGTGAACCTACTAAGTGATAATATTGTTCCCGATAAAGACCGACAAGGGTGTTAAACTGCAGTGTCTGATTTCAACAAGATGGCGCTTGGCCGGATTTGAGAGCTAATGCTAGCCTGTATCTGGATACATCTTCCCAAGTCGGTGGATAGGATGTCGGGAAACTACTGGATAGTCAACTAGGTCGCGTAATTTAAGTCCACTGGATTTTACCCTGGTGTCAATTAAAGTCAGGTGTACAAAGAAAAACCACGAAATTTGCATGAGCTGATGGAAGCCAGAATCTGACACGAAATAAAAGAAATAGTGCTGAACTAACTACAAAAATGGTTTGGCAATTTTTGTGATAGACTAGATTATTACCAAATAATATTCAGTTTACACATTTAATTTGATGTAAAGCTTAATCAGGTGAATAACATATTACAGCAATAGACTTATCATCAAATTAATAAAAACTACTATTGCCACTTGCAGAACCTATTGCAGAAATGAACCTGTTATTCCGCAATATTAGCTAACACTGCATACTGCCATTAACCAAAAGCCATGAATTCAACAGAATTTAGGGAAGGGTAAAAAATTAAAATGATTAATAATTCATATATTGCAGGATATCGATATTTTCACAGTAAGTTCACTTTGGCAGATATTTAGTTATTAGCTTAACAGCTTTTTTTATTATTTTAGCAAAAGATTCGAAGCAAGTCAGTGCATCCGTGGATTATTGTACGACGCATAATGGTATATTTTTCAGGATGAACACTACAACACACTGCAACAGATTTGCGAAGGTTTTCAGTTGATTCTGCAATAGAAGTATGAAAGTTATAATATACAGTTACCTCTCATATTTTAAGTATAGCTTGAGGATTCGACTGTTAAATGCATTGCTATGTAAACCAACAAATAACTTCAGTGTATCCAACGCAACTTTTCAATATGGAGACGTCCACGTCGAAGTCTAGCTGACCCTTTCGACGGAAACTTTTGAGTTACCGGGCGTGCTAGCAATAAATCAATGATTAATAATGAACTGGATGTTTACCACAGAGAAATATGCCCCTTCAAGTACGTTACTCATTCCACTGTGGAAACTTTGCTCGCTGGTCATCACTTTCGTAAGTTATGTAGCAGTTTCGCGCCGTACGTCTGCCATATTTCCTCCAGTTTGATGGCCGGCATATCCGTACGCTGATTATGAAATATGGCTGTCCGTACCCGTGAATTAAATGCTGATAAAACTTACAAGAGCAGTTACTCAAGTTGTTTGGAAAATTTCACGTTGGTGGAGTGAAAAATTGTCTGCTTGCAAGTGCTGTTTAGCATAAAAACGTTTACAGAGTCTACCGGTTTAGCACGATGCCTTAAGATAAAACTAAGGATATTAAGAAAAGTTTATTTCCTTATTTGACCTTTTTTGAAAACTGAAGGGGTTGTGTTAGTTGGCCGACAATTGGGAAACAGTAGTGAGATCCACTTCGTGAAGCTATACCCAACTAAAGTTGATATGGTTTAGGCGAACACCTTGATTATTTTTTTTACTTAAATCTAATAATTATGTTTATTTGACGACGTGTATAAAGCCTGACTATTACGTGTCAATATAAGTAAATATAACACATCAATTAAGCGACGTTATTTTTATGCAGTTTTGGTTGCAATGTTCAGCTCGAAAGAAATAAAACTAGTGTACATGAAGATATAATGAACCCAATAGTTCTGGGACATGTAACATATTGTTACATGCTAGCGGATAATCAACCGGAGTTGCAGTCATGCAGATGTGGTGTTAATAAGGCACTACGATCCATTAATTAGTGATCTTAGCAATAGATAGATGGCAGGAAATGGCGATTCTCCAGTATATTCGATCGATGCACACAATGTTTAGATAGCGATAGCGAGATGTTTTCCATAAACGTCACGAATGATGGTGTAGGCGGAAGCTACACCATATAAGTCTGAAGTCTGGAGTTCTGAAATCGAAAAGCAGTCGCAAGCCTTTTCCTCCCGAGTTCAATAATTATCAGCTATTACTCTGATTCCTTCCTTCAGACCTTTCCTCCGAGTTCAACAAATCTCATCAATCTTTCTCTTCCCTTCTTTTCCATGACAAGCTTACCACGTGTTTATTACAGAACAACAACGGCACTCAACCCGCCATAGCAATCTCATAACGAGCGAGCTATATGCAGTATGCCTTTGCTTCCGAGTATTTACATAACAACAACCATACTCTCTTCTTCCATGAGAACCTTTCCACGAGGAACCAAAGGTCGCTGGCATTTGCTCGCGAGTTTTTTATATMATAAAAGCTACTCCACTTCCGTGGTATGCTGATCACGAAGAAGGAAAGGAAGTGGGCCTTTCCTTACGAATACGGAAC
This sequence comes from Rhyzopertha dominica, assembly GCA_025024175.1. Taxonomy (NCBI): domain Eukaryota; kingdom Metazoa; phylum Arthropoda; class Insecta; order Coleoptera; family Bostrichidae; genus Rhyzopertha; species Rhyzopertha dominica. The sequence continues at coordinate 44,107,611 of QCXZ01000138.1, read as the reverse complement.
ATCTCTCCAACCGCATTATACACTACTACAACCTGTAGCCTATCATCCTTCCAAGAATCCCACTTTGATAACTKGGCCTTTTCGAATGCTACTTGACGCATTCAGGCGCGAAGCCCAAAGGCGACTTAATTCCTTCTTAAATATTAATTCTTCGAGTAAAAATGATAAATTTGACTTCGTTCTTGCTGTTGTATGTTGTGCTGTACTTATGTTGTACGTTTTCTGTTACTTATTTCGATTGTTTTTGTCGAGTTGCAAATATATTTTTGATTGTAGTTATTGAAATAATGTTGTGTTAACACTACATTCTCTGAATCGGTTAAGTAAACTCCAAGACTCTTAATTTTATTAAGGGTTTATATAAGGTCATTCATGACTAAACTGCATAAAAAGGTCTCAAAGGGTTACCTATAGTCATGGCATCTAGTTATTATCATAAATGTGGTCAATTATTACCTGTAACATTCGTAAATACTAACTAAATAGTTATGTTGGTATAAGCTTCGATAAATTTCAAATTTGTAGTAATAATGTTGGTTGCTACAACTAAGAATGTTTGTGAAAAGGGCCTTTACATCGAGGGATATTAATATATCAGTAGTAACTTGTTAGTTTTTAGTTCTTTAACCAATGATAAGGAGTTCACAATATATTTGAACATAGTGGTTATTGGGGACAATAATTCATGTGCAAATTATATGTGGGGGTGTTTATGCAACTGACCATAGGTCTCAATGCATTTTCTTTTTGTGTATCTTTATCAATGTCATGACATGTTAAAAATTTATTTTATATTCTGGGATAATGTCTTCTTTAGTTAGTGCAACAACTCATTGTGCTTGTTCAAATTTTAACGTTGGACTTTTTTATTCTATATATGCGGGGTCATCCTTTAACATAGTTTTTAAACTGCTGTAATATTAGTCTTTTTATAGAAAAGCTATCATACCGCTCTTGTCAGTTTGATTTATAATAATATTTTTGTTGTTACTTACTAATCATTGAGTTTATTCTAGCACTTTGTTAAGTGTAATATTATATCTGTTATTAGTTGGATTTTAATATAGTAATTATTTAAAATAGGGATAACGTCTGTTTTTTTGTTTCTGAACCTGATGCACCCACATGAAATGGAATAAGCGATTAATCCAATCGATTGATTGATTGAACCAGCGTACGMTAAGCATTTCTGTCGCTCTTGGATACACCACCGGGCCGGCTACGTCTACGCTGGGTTCAAGGGGTGACACGCTTGTTGCTAGTGGGCTCCCACGTAGCGCATGTTACAGAAGTTTGGGGACTGGAAGGGGGAAGTTAGCCTACGTGTTGGATGGTAGCTTAGTTCGGCTGCATTATTCTTGTTCTTCCTCGGACGAGCTGCTGTCTGAGATTGTATACAGCTTTGGGACTTACTTATTTACTGTTTTCCTGTCTTTTGCAATTTCTGACCACTGTTCTTGATTATGTTTGAGTTTGCTATGATTCCCTCCATTGTTATTCTCCACGGTCGTCCCACTTTGAGCTTATTGCTGTTCATTTTCCACGCTTTTTGTAGGGTCTTTTTTCTCGCTTCTGAATATGTCCCTAATATTTCATTACATATGTTTCTATTCTTTTTGTGATTGCCTTTCCGTCTAGGAGTTCTGTTGTTCCTCGATTTTCTGTTTCATCGACACCTTTGTACGATGTTCTTTTCTGCGTTTCTCAAGCTTGTTCTGTTAGCCTTGGTATTAGCGACACTTTTGACTCCGTATGCCACGATAGGCAGGATACCTATATGTATATGTTTTTCAAGTATAGCCTTTGTCACTCTATGCACGGTTTTTGCTCTCTTTGACGGTTGAGTTTGCTTGTCATGTAGGTTACTTTGTTTGTTACATAGACAAGGGCAAGATAAATAGATGGGAAACTCTAATGGTGGGGACAAGGGCAAGATAAATAGATGGGAAACTCTAATGGTGGGGGTAGGTTCATATAAAGCGCCTGCAGTGTCACTAGGCTAAACTACACACGAATATGCCAAGTCGATAACAGGAAACTGCTTTAAATGGTGCAGCAACAACGTGCAAGTCAGATTTTTTATTTTCTTTTCATTTCTTTCTGTGCACCTAGTTTGYTCCATTACTACCTCTTCGAAGTTACTTGTCACATAACTTCAAATGGCGCGGGAATAAACTACTTGCAAATTAAATAAGAAATTACTTAAGAATAATTTGCAATTAAATGAAGATAAACAAAACAAAAGCTGTTTGCTATTCACAAATAATTATAATGATCATAAATGTACAATTTATAAATATTTCAATAAAACAGAAGTATGGTAGACGTCTTCGTTTAAGTCTTTTCTCCAGGGGGTCGAAATAACTCACTGAAATGCTATCTTTTTTAATGCGTTTCAGTCATATTTGGTACATCTGAAACAAGTATGCATTTTTTAAACAGACCTTCATTGTAAATAAAAATATTTCCAAAGGGTCTTTATTATAATATTATATAAGAGTATGTGATAAATAAGGAGTGGTATCCACGCAAAGGGACCAGTTTGGTAGGTACATACACTATATTTCAAGAAATGCCAAGAGCAAAATGTCTTAAGTTTTGTTATTAATAAAATTTGCTGGTATACTGTACGATGTATCATTCGATAAAAGTTAAAGTAACTTGAATTTTTGTCAAGTTAATGTTGAATTTGCTATGAGATATTTTTTTGAGATTGTGTACGTCCTCGTCCGCTATCTAGAAGTAAAACAACCCATTAAACATATTCACATCAGTGCTGCTGCTGTGATAGTAGAATGAATGTCGATTAAAGGTATCACTTACTCAGATATAATAAATTACTTTACGGCCGCAGCAATATTTATCATCAGGACGCTACTATTTACTAGAACTGTACTACCCTTACAAATATTTAAGTGAACCAATTTGCATTTGGATGGATAAAATTACATAGCTTAAAGCTGTAAATGACTGTGATAGCGGATTTGCAATGCCCAAGTAGACAAATATAATATAATAAAATTGCTTCTCATCCATATAAGTGCAAATCGACTCACTCATTTAACTTTTAACAATTTTTTTTAACTCTTGAGAACAAGCAGAACATTTAAAATTGTTAAGAATTCATAATAAGCTTTTGTAGCACCAAGTGTACCTACATCATTTTAAGTGTGATCTACTTTATCGAAAAACAAGTCTATGTAGTAACTTCCATGCGGTTATTGAGATATATTTTTACAAAAACTAGTACAACTCACCTCCTCGTCCGCAACTGTTGGAACTCGCCTTGTAGTAGAAATGACTTGTAATTACTAACTGTTCGCACATTCAGCAGGTCAAGAATATTTTATGCAAGCTAAACGTTATTGCTATTAACAAATTACTGTTTAAATTTGAATTATTTACATGCTGACATACGTTCTTGACAAACTGGTCCAGATGCAACTGTCAAATAAATAACTAAACCGCCAACCTGCCGCCAACTGTAAGCCCAGTGACTTTATAAAGTCACTGTACTGCAAGCATATGCTAGCGCCAAAAATTTGCCGTGTTACTAGGCTAAACTAATCCGTATGGTCACCCCCCACCACTGAGAGATTCCAATCTATTTGTCTTGTCTTTATCTATGGTTTATCAACCTTATATTTTATATATCCAATCGTTTAAAAATTATTTGGAATCAAAGAAGTGTTCACTCAAGATGATGACATATTTCTCTTTTGAGGTTGGATGATCTCGTTTGAAATCGACTAGCTGCAGATGAAGTAAAAACAATTAAACCAGCCTGGGGGGGGGGTGATCGGTGGCCACTTTGAAAAACCGGCTGCGCGGCACATCCCCGTTCGAACAGCATCCGTGTTAATATTTATCCCCGCAATTAAAGTGTTCAGGCAGCGCTGTGCAGTTATAATGTTGTTCAAGTATATAGGAAACAAGCCGTGGAGGCGAAGTAATTCCGGTGTGTTGTGTATAGTGGGTTGCGAAATGCCTCTGGCCGGACCATTCGTAACAATTTAGTCCAGCTGGCACATGATATTACAGGACATCACATATTTATGGGTGTGCTGGGGCGCGCTAACTCCTCTATATCTCAGCGGCGCTGCCTTCCCGGTCAAGTAAGTAATTACTGCTACGGTGGACGACGGCCAGGCGGCGCTAATAATGTCCTCACACCCCCACACATCCCCGAAACCCGAGGTGCAACGCGTGCAATAAAGGCCGCTGTTTAAAATTTAATTTTCTGTGAAGGATCGGACGGAGGGACTAACTGCAGATAAGTGGGACTTTATTTGCGAGGGCACTGAGTGAAAGGGTTTTGCTGAAACACAACGTTAATTGATAAGGCGGGAGTTAAATTCGGATCCACAAGACCAAGCTGTATACTATGGTTCGGAGGCCAAATAAGGAAAATGCCAAGCACCAGGAAGTCTTCATGGTAGTGTTACCGCTACGCCGTTAATTAAGAAGAACGAACTTTAAAAGACAGAAAAAAAATAATTATAAGTACCGATGAAGTTAGGATTTCATTGGACGTAAAAGGTCATGCAATGACAATGACGTTTCGACGCTAATTTCTATTTTCTTCAAATATAATGGTGTCGTAAATTGAAATTGCTTTAAAAACATACTTACCTAGAAAAACGACAGGAAGGAAGACTGAACGACTGAACCAGCACAACAAGAATTAAATAGCCTTTTCGGCGAAGCGCATTTCCATGTATCGTCGAGATGTACTCAACCTCATTTTAAGTATAGATAGTTTTCTTGTAGAAAGAGAAAAAACGTGGTCATTGTTGGGCCAAGACCTATACTACAAGCCATCAACGAGTTCTATCTGTTAAGCCGTTCTCAAGCGGATAATAGCGCCTTTATAAAAAGCGTTAAAAGCATGACTCTCAAGTAGATAACCAACCAAACTTACGCCACGCTTTCGGATCACAAAATTCATGAATAACAAAAATATACTACAAATTATACCCAGGTTGGCCCAAAAATTAAATAGACAAAAGCAATAAATGACAGCGATGACGATTATTATATACAATAAAGATCAAATTAACATGGGGTAACAGGCCTTTTGCCTACTAGTCAAATGTTCCAACCTTATTCAAATTCCAGATCGAAGTGACACACTTTACGTCAAGTTAACACTTGTAAGGCTATTAAACCGCAAGCGATGTGTTTGTAGTTGAATCACTCGTCGCTCAGTGTTTTCGAGCTTCGGAGCGTAAATCGTGCTACAGTGGCCAATTTCCGGCGACCAAAAGCTAATTAAAACCAAAGTTATATAATAAAGACCAAAGATAATAATCCTCTGAATGTACTTATTTCACATTAATATAGGAGATACTTATTAAGATAGCAGGCCTATATATTTATTGTAAAATAATTGCTAAGGTGCGAACACGAGACCATTCTATTACTGGTCATACATACTTTGAACTGTACCGTGAAAGCCCCATTCAAATTTTAGGTCAAAGTTGCATATATTCCTTTCTTTGATGATGCCCTTTTTATCCATTGTGAACCATTGCGAAGCGTACCCTCAAGGCGGGTAAATTACAGTAATACCTTCGCCTTGCATCGAACGATATTAATATTTTGTTTTAAAACACACTTAATCACTTAATTCGTGATATAAAGGTTTCTGTCTTTGATGCGTTGTTATCCATCCACTGAGGTTTTAAGAATAAATTAAACAATTAGCTTCATTTTTTATTCCTCATATTTACTAAATTCACAAAAAGTGGTACCTACGTATCCTGCTATAAGACTAGAGAAGAATTTGAATGCAAGTATAACCTCCGTCAATAACTGCTCGCCCTGAATTTTTGGCGGCGCTCATGAGCAAGAAATTAATGGTTTCTAAAAAGTTAGCAGTTGGTAGAAGGTAGATCCCAAATTATGAGTAATCTGCGTATAAAGCCTAAATTTGTATCAACTAGGTAAAAGAGGTTGTTGTGTTCATCTCTACGTTCTAGAGCTTTCTATAATACCGTCCAATTGGAAGAATACAAGAAGCAATAATGTCTTTGCCACGGAACAGAACTTTGTGGTAGTTGAGAGGTATTGCAAACCATAATACTCGTTCAAATACAACTTGTGAGTTTTCCTTGTGTTGTTTCCAAAGTTTGCATTTATTGCAAATCCACAATTTAAACATTCCTATATTACTGGTTTAATGAGATTAACATTCTTTAGATCTGTGATGTCCGAATATAATTCTGCATAGCAGAAAATTTTCTGTAATTCTAAAAAAATGTATAATGTATTTGTTCAAAGAAGAAAAGAAATTTGTTCTAAACGTGATTTTGTGATTTTGAAAGCAATGTCTTAAATTAAACTGCAGCATCTCAACAACATATAAAAACAATATATCGATAGCATAATTCATTTTCTTTAAAAATAGAACCCCAAATTCTAGATACCGTTCGGCGTCACTGACTTCCAAAACAAGCACAGTTATTATGGTAAAAACTTACCGAAGTACTGGCCAAACACAAAAAAACACATAGCTTCATCCCAAAAGATGTTCAAAATGTACTTTATTATTGTCCTCACAAGCTTTAACTCGACTCGCATTATGAAGACTCGCACTTGACCGTTTATCGGATATAACTGAACAATAATCTAATGCACTGACCTATCTCAACCTGATAAAACCAAAAAAGCGCCGAAAACTGCGTTTTCTATAAATGACTGTTAAATCGGGCAGGCGCCAGGATGTTTATCATTGCTCCATAGGCGTACGTACATTTTCGTGAACAAATTCAGTCTCTTGTAACTTATAAACCATCGTGAAAATTAAAAACCGAAATCTGCTATTTTTCTTAATATGATATAAAGTATTATGCGTTTAAGCAGAGTATGCCTCCCCCTACCTATTAAATTTTATGATGAACCATGTTATCAACTGATTGATCTTAAACGTTTTTAATCTGTAACGTCTGCGTATGGCTCACCAGGTGCGTACATACAGTCGTTTGTCATTGTCATTAAAAAGGTGCGATTTTTGCCCTGCGTAGGCAGCCAACCAGGGGTTTTAATGTTTTTTTTTATTTGGAATAGATGTAAACACTAAAATTCAAAATATGCCGCATGTCGAAAACCCGGTTCAGGAACTTCAAAAAGTACTGTTTTTGGCAATTTACTCTTGGTGGCTCCAAACTTAAATCGAAGGTATGGGAATGTACACTCGTGCCAAGTTTCATCCCAGTTTGCAATGCAGATGCAGCTATCATCCCCACTACATGAAAATTTAGTTTGGATCCTTGTCATTAATGTTATCGGCGAGAATTGTTTCGATTAGAATTTGTCTCGTAAGACAGACACCAATTGCCCCCTGCAGCTGTCAACGCCTTTTGAAAAAACTTCAATATCCTGGAAATTTTATGAAAATATATGCATATAGGGTATTATATTTTAAATAATGAAGTTAATACCAGCCTCCTGTATAACCGGAAGTTGTTTTGAGTTGTCATTATTTTCATAAAAAAAAACATTCAGAACTAAATACTACGAATTTATGGAATTCTTTTGTAACCCTCTCTGCATATTTATTCAATAAAAACTTGTTCGTACTGGTTCGGTCACACCAGACACCCTTCGAGAATTAGGCTTTGTCCTTCTAGAAGAATTTAAAGAATTATCAAACTCAATGTCACGATGATGTTTAAACGCCGTAATTCATGCTCAAAAAGAAGAAAATATTAACAGTAAGTAGAAGTTTTTACGCCTAAGTAAATATTTTATAATGCGAAATTTAAGATGTGCGATATTATTTCAAGCAATCATGTTCACCTCCTAAGTCATGCGCGTTAGCCGACTATTAAATATCTATTAGAATGTCTAGAGTTGAAGCAGTGCTGCATGTGCGGGGCCCTTCGGCTGGAGGTGTTGGGAAATGATGGACGGTCCTGTAGCAGGTGGACCAAACAGCCATAAATAAGCACTGTACCCATGCTAAATWGCCATGGAACAATTTGGCTGCAAAGTGTTACTGTCCCGGTCGAATTTAGGACCCCTATTTGAGGTGGACGTAATGAACGTGGCCATCATAAAGTGTGGGGTGCTGTCACATAAAACATAACAAAAATAAAATACGGAGTAGTTATTTACATACTGAGTTGTTCCAGTTGATGTTATTGAGCCAAAATATAACCGTTATTTCGACAGAGATGAGATGTGTATGGAAAAAGATACCATTTTTTAAATAACGGTATAACTATTGATATTTTTTTTATTCATTCGACCCATCAATATAATAATAATAATAATAAACTTTATTGTTCACGGATTAAATAAACAGCAGTCTGTGTTTAACAAAAAGAGAATACCAATACAGCGTGTTCAAGCTAACAGTTAGAATAGCAAACTATTCCATAAAAGTGAGAAAGTTTCTTAATTTTTCTAGAAAAATATAATGGTAATGAAAGAAAATCAACTGAGATATGTACTACAACTTTGTTATTTAAATGGAACCACCCCGTTTTGACTAGCTCATTGGATGGAGCATATTGAATTAAACAAAAAAGTAGGAATTAATTTACCTTTTAATCCTCTACTCTTCGACTTCAAATCAAAAAATTAGCTATTGTGGACAGACTGTTTCGTGAACAGCAATTACTCAACATCAAATGTGGATAAGACTTACGTTGCAGGGAAGTTCGTTTGTTCACTGTTGTTTGTATTTTGTGCCCAATTCTTCTTTGGAAATTTATAATAGTTTTTTTATCACGCCGCAGAAAAGCATTTCTTGTTGACTAACTCTAACATGCTAATAAATGGGGATTTAAACTTGCCTAGATTTAACAATAGTTTATCATCACTTAAAGATAGATACCCTCAGAATTTTCTGGAAATGTTTAACATAAGACAATATAACTTAATTCGCAACCATAACAATACAATATTAGACCTAGATATTTCCAATGTAAAAATAAATGTATTAAAGTCTGAAAATATGCTAGTGGAAGAGGACAAACACTATCCACCACTGTATTTTAATATGAATGTAATAGTGAGTAAAGATTTCACCAAAAGTGAACCTAAATACTACTATAAAAGGGCTGATTTTCTCAAAATATATAGAGAATTACAAAAAATTGATTGGCTTCCGCTTTATAATTGTTGTAAAGTCGATGATATGTTGGACATGTTTTATAAAAATTTATATGGGGTTATTGATGAGTGTGTTCCTAAAACTTCTACTAAAAACACATTATCCAAAATGGTTTACACGTGAAATTTAAGTGATATAAAGAGGAAGGACAGATATAGGAAAATAAGTAAGACTACTGCCAATGTTCATGATTTGCAAATACACAATTTCTTAAGAAACAAAATGAAAAAAAAGATATAAAAATTGCTTACGTAGAGAACGATATTCGAGGTAATGTAAATACGTTCTGGTCCTTTGTTAAAAATAATAAAACTAATTTAAAGTATGGTGAGAATGACATGTACTTCGGGGATGTGTACGCATACTCTCCTCATGACATTGCTGAATTGTATGCTAGTTATTTTCGAACTGTATATAGGTCTGATAATGCCAAATATGACATAGACGCAATTATACACAGTGATGAAGTTACTATAAACAATACTTTAAACAGTAAAGAAATAACCAAAATGAAATATTAAATGCGATTAAGAAACTAAAACCGAAGAAATCTTTGGGACCGGATGCTATTCCGCCGTATATTTTTAAAGGTTGTTCTGATTTGCTAATATGGCCTTTGCAACTAATATTTAATTTGATACTTAAAACTACACATATCCTTCAAAATGGAAATTGACAAAAATATTTCCAATTCATAAAAGGGGTGACATAAACAATATTCAAAACTATGGTTTATTGCACTTTTGTCTGTTCCTTGTAATATATTTGAAACGATTATTTACGATAAGATATTTTTTCACATTAAATCGCATATATGACCCAACCAGCATGGTTTTATGCCAAAGCGATCGACTACAATAAACTTCATTAACTTTACAGAGAGCTTATGTAAATCATCTACTAAAAATTGTCAAGTGGATACAATTTACACAGATTTTGCAAAAGCATTCGATGCAGTGCATCATGACGTTTTACTCATTAAAATGTATTGTTTTGGGTTAAGTTATTCTCTACTTACACTATTTGCTTCTTACTTATCTGAAAGGCGTCAGTATGTCGTGTACAAGGGGTCAAATTCAAAAGTATTTGAAACAAAATCGGGTGTTCATCAGGGGTCTAACTTGGGACCATCGTTGTTTGTGTGTATGATTAATTAAAATTTAAGAAATTAGCACTATATCAGACAGTATCTTACTTTGGGCAGCGTAGGTTACTGGAATAATTACTTGAAAATGAAGATCGAGAAATGCTTTTCGAAAAAAAATGTAACTGAATATTTGTATAACATTAATGGCTGTAACCTGGAAGCAAAAAATGAGGCTAAAGTCTTGGGGGTTAT
>QCXZ01000138.1:44073035-44097051 GCA_025024175.1 Rhyzopertha dominica | reverse complement strand
GAGGTGTGTTCCACACCATATTCTGCCGGGCAGAATGTAGGCCACATGCTCTTCATCTCGCTGCATGAGCAGAATGCCCGGTTATTCTCTAATTTTAGGCGATAGGCCGCTGGAGAATTAGCGCGAGATCTTCACACTTTTCGTGGGGGTCTAAAAATACTTGCTAGTGGGGTGGAGGTCCGATTTTGTAGCTTCACTTGTACAAAATGGCTGTTTTTCGTTGACGAGAATGTGACGTGGTTGTATCGGCAATGAAGATGGTATGCGTGTCACGGTTGTTTTTAAAATAATTCTTACGGATTGCTGTGCTGTAGCTACCACGTTGAATCAACTCGCCAGATTTATACGTTTTTCCCCATAACATCCTGAACTTCTTTTATAATTTAATATGTATTTTCAACCACCGTCTATTAGAGTTTTTGTTTTTTTTTCTGCTGGGTCTGTAAATATAGCTACATCTACGGAATATTAAAATTGCAATGGCGAAATAGAATAAAATGTAGTTCAGCAAAATCTATCTTGCATACATTAAAATATATTATTCAAATGGGGTCCACCTATTACGCAGATTTACAGCAACAATCGACGTGAAATGTCCATCAATACCTTGGTGTTTCTCAGTGTGGGACTTCTCTGTGTGGTATTGTCTGAAGTCTTACGTATTATCGACGAAATTATAAGAGCAGTGAGAAAAGAAAGCCTAGTTGGTCATTTGTCATAAATAATTTGCATATTAATTGTCTATTACAATCAATAAACATAAAAGCAATTAAAAGGGTCTTTGGATATACAAGGTCGTTCATAGGTAGTGGTACATAGTACAACCCTAGCAAAGTCTTTAGGTCAAAATATTGCGACGAAGACAAACTTTGACCAAAAGCTGAAACTAACAAAGATCACAGGATGTTAAGGGATCAGGTTGTGTTTTCCATATTTCTTAACAACTTTTGGAATTTTTGTATTTGCTTGATACAAATAATATTTTGAAGTAGCGCCCATTACAAACTTCCAAACTTCATAACTCTTGTGTTCCTCCCTTTATCTAGTTTGCTGGAAAATACATCTATTCCTTCATTATTTTGTCATCACAAATATATAGCTTGCATAAGTCACTGGCGTATAATGTAATTTAAAGAATATGAAATGTTTTCCTAGGCTTTGATTAAAATGTAATAAACGTAAACATTTTTTGCTTTTAGCGTCGTTTTTGTTAATATTTGTGATTCTTAATACTTTGTGTCATTGTGTCTCGTTAGTTGGCATTTTTGAGTGTGCAACTAAAGCTTTAAATTAAAATTCCTAAACATGTTTATTTCTAATTTGAAATGAAAAGAGATATCTATCTAATAAGCTCAACAAAATTTAGGAATCTGTAGAGCTCGTCATTGATATCATGTAATATGTGTCCCAATAGAAAGCACATCAAAACTTCCGAATGAATAAAAAATTTTAATAAATAAACGTTATAAACTCAAGAAAATCCAAAAATAAAGCACAAAGTAGTAACATTTACAAAAAATAACAACAATTTTCTTTAAATTAAAGCCGAGTTAAAAACATTGCCTATTCTTTAAATGATTGATATTATAAAACATTCGTCAAATGCAAATATCTCGAAAAGAGTTTATTGCGCTAGGTATGTATATAATTTTTTTTTATGGCAAAAGGCTACAGGAATAGAAATATCATCCAGATAGATACAGAGAAACACAAAAAAGTTATGACATTTGAATGGCATGTAAAGTATTGTACACACGTGCAAGTAGCAGCCAATCCACTAAAATATTTGAATTTAAACTCGCGGATACCAAATTTTTTTTTAAATGATTTTTCAATATTTCTAATATTGTTAAAAAATATGGAATATGAAATAAGATACCCTGTTTAAGTTTTACTTCTACAGTCCGGTCGGTTGCCTCCTTTTAGCAAAAAAATATTGACTATTAGAAAGATTAATAAACAATTTAGCTCGTCGGAGCTGGAAAATGAATTATAAAGGTCACACCATTCAACTTAAGGTACGATTGAAAGAGACAATCAATTCGAGTAAACACGTTAGTTCTTTATTTAATGATGAAACGTACAAAATGCAATACATAAATAAATTGCCGTAAAATAGAATAACTAATTTAAATTTATATTATTTGTCATTACATTTGTCTGTATTGCCTTTTTATTCTTTTCTAATTAATAGAGTTCTAGGCAATGCTCTTTAAAAAGGACATTTTGGTCAAAAACGAACTGTCCTCGCCAAAAAGGGACAGATGGCATCCTGGACTGGTCTACTAAAAATGTAGTCACTTGTTTTGTATCATTTACTTGCATTTGAAGTTTTGAATCAAAAGGAAGCTTTGGCAACCAAATCAAAGACACATATTCAAGTCTAGATCTTATCAAAGTAATGTACAAGATATGCAACGTTCTTATGTTACAAAAATCTCTGGAATTCCTGTAAATAAAACCGTATGTCTTGTATGCCTTCTTAACATGTGCCCAAGATATGATCAGAAAACGTGCCCCTTTTATCAAATGTAACACCCAATTCCTTAACGCTATTAAGTCTTAGCAAATGCGTACCATCTGTAACATATGTAAAAGTCACTATATTTTTCTTTCTCGTATAGGACACTTGTCAATATTTAATGTTAGGCGATTATTCTGACGCCAGTCCGTTACAACATCAAAATTCAGCGAATTACTAATGGTAAATCGTTAAAGAAGGGTACAAATGACAACGGTCCCAAGTTTGAGCCTTGCGGAGCACCGAATGTCGCAACACAAGCGATTGACAAAAAATTACGGTACTGAACACGCGTCTGTCTATCACTTAAACGATTTAAATAACAGTAGTATGTCGGAAGAGAAACCATAGCACATTAACTTTTGCAAAAGTATGAAGTGATCAACAGTATCGAATGCTTTACGGAAATCTGTGTGGATAACATCCACTTGGCACCTATCGTCGATAGCTATATTGACAGAAGCATGTCAGGTTGATCGTTTAGATACAAATCCATGTTGAAATTCGGGTATTGCCGAACTAAGACCAGCACCAGGATATATAGTATGAATGAAGTGCAATGTGACCTTCCTTTATATTTAAAGCTTGCGAGCTTCTAGCAACAGTAGCGCTATTTTGAATTTCGAAAAACATATCTCCTGTAAGTAGAAGTCATATTTCAATGATCTGTCCTGTACTTTATCCAAACTATTTAACGTAATATGTTCGGAAGTTAACTTGGGAGGATAGAGACTTTGACAGGAATACATAGGTAGTTGAGTATTTTCTGTGTATGGTCAATAATCCAAATAATCGAAGAATTCGGAAACGATTGCTTTGAAAATGCCAGCAAAAACTCATCCTTAAAATACCTACAGATAAATATCTATTTCGCTGTTATTTGATTTTCCGAATTCTCATTACCCTCGATGCACTATATCTAGCAACGCAGCAAGCGTTTCAGATATGCGCCTATCTGCATGAGCATAATTAAACTCTCGTTCGTGGTGCCAATCCTGAAATTGGAAATGTAAAATATATCTTTCGTTGAACCAGCTATCTGGCAACTGATGAACGGATGGAAGATTCTGTTTATACACCGGTCAGTCTCTTAGCACTTTGCCAAAGGTGCATAACATTTGCGGAATTTGGCGCAAAATACCGGGATGAGAGTCGAAAATGAATGCAGCCAGAGAAAACACTTATTTTTAGCAGTGCGGAGACATACCGCTCGCCTCGTTGGCTTTGCTAACGTTTCAGGTAGTCAGATTTACTTCTCGCTTACAGCACTTGCTTACAAATTGCCGCATTTCCTTTTTCTTGTGTCGCTGGAGGTTTTTCTCATGCCCTTGTAGGCGAAGAAATAAGGAAACTGTGAAATTTGTAATAGCTGTTCATACTCGTATCTGGTTTTCATCAATATGTTGCTAGGACGCTATAGATTTTAATGATACCATTATAATAAGATACATTAAGGTAAAAACTTCAAAAATCACGGTCTTGATTTTGCTGCATTACTAAAGAGGAAGATTGGACAACTAATTTACGACGTATTGGTAAGAGGCTATTGCATACTTTTTTATGCCTGAACTATTTTAGTTTAGTGCTACTGGAAAAGAGGACACCAGACACAACCATAGGTCTTTAAATGCCACTAAACAACACAATAGAAGCACAAAACAGGACATACAAAATAAAAAATATCATAGAATTAAATTAGAAAGACCCATTCATGAATCTTATCAACTACAGTAAATAAACTCTATCTTATCCTGTTTTTATCATTGCTTACATACGTAAATAACGACTTAACAGGTTACGTTAATTGTATATTTTTTGAAGGAGGTCTTCGCCGGTGAAATTCTATATAAAACAACTTAATAATTGTTTGTTTATTGTCAGTCTCTAGAACCTTATTCTTAGTGATCGTCGAAGATCTAGCATCACTAGTATCCTTAAATTGACCCTGGTGATCAACAGTTGGTTTTCAAATCTTTTCCTTTTATTGCCTTCTTAACAACAAAAATTAAGAAAATCTCATCCCTTTTTTCTAAAATAAAAGACAAGATAAAATGACCATCGCATCGTGGGCAAGGTAATACTTAAACACTTAGAACTTGTGACTTGGGATTATATTATTGTGCTCTTCAAAATAATAGTATTATCTGTAAGTGTATTATGTAATTTACAATGATTTTTTTAGGGCTTTAAAACCACGCAGATGAAAGAAATATTTTGGAATTAGCATTAGTATACCTTTAGCTTCACAAAAGATATTTTTCCAGAAAAGTGTCTTGTACCCCATTGTCTTTATTGAAGCAAGGGTTGCTGTTGTGATATTTTGAGTTACATAATTTTCCCCTATTACGGCACTTGCACTTTTTTGTTTTGCATTTTTGATTTCAAACCTTGACCACCTACAGACGAAAATTTTCTTGCACGTCTTCTATGTTCTTTGGAGACTGTAAACTGATTTCTTAATTTGCCTCAATCTTTTTTCCTTTATTCCAATAATGTAATTGTTATCTTCCACTACAAAATATGTTAAATATAGTTGAATCGCCAATACAAGTCAGATATTGAGAATTAATTTGTTTCAATGTCTCTAGATTTTTGACATAAAATCTATTCCGTTGATTTACTATCTTAAAGAGATTTTATGAAATATTTACCAGCTAAAATAACTCGTAGGATGTTACGTAAATCTCATCTGGCTCCATGAACATATGGTATTGGAATTCTTACTGTTTCACCAATTATTGCACCGCAAAACATACAATAATATGTTATAAAGTGACGTTAGATCCGTTTTGGTATAATATCATCGGCATTGCCCATATTAGTGTGGGCATTGTTCACAGTGACCGGTCAATGCAGAAAATGCAATGAAAAATTTGGATATCACCTATGAGATCACCTACAATGACCGATATGAGCGGTCATTACCCAGGCAATGCTAACATTGCCCCATTTCCCTACTACGCCCGTAACATAATATGTAAATACTTGTTACATTTGGACTCGTACAGACATAAGAGTAGACTCTTTAAGTATAAAATCGTCCGAATATTAGTTAATACATACAATGGTTGACAAGCGGAATGCCCCTCTATTGAGCAGTCAAAAATATACACGTGAAGCTTTTGACCGTTATTCATTTTGTTTCTATTAATTCTTATAAAAGGTAGATCAGATTAAGTTCAACATAAGGAAAAATGGGTTTTATACATCATCATGTTTTAAACTGCATGTCTATACAATGCTCTCTGCACCCCCATCTAGCGCAGATAGATAGGTCACTTGCTCTAGGAAATAGTTTCCACAATGGCAGCTACGTGGCTTTGTGATCGTGTCAGTGTATCTAATTCATCATATCATCATCTTTTATATAAATCTTCAAAATATTGATAATGATTCAATTGCTTGTTATAAAGTAGTAGAGTATTGAGGGTAGTAATCCAATACGGAGTATAAATTAAATCATTGCGAATTTGTTAACATTATTTGATGAACATTGGGCTTTAACTAGTGTACTATGTATAAGAAGCACTATACCCTGCCTTTGATAACTTCCAGTGACGCTGTCATTTTTAACATTAAAAGCAGCTGTCAAAATACTTCAGTAGATGTCTTCTAAATTGTGAAGGTTGCCTTTTCTACGTGAGGACGTAAATAAACTTTATTTAGTATCATTTATTTTCATTATTTATTATTATTAGTATTATTTTTCACATTGTACTTCACGAAATGTATCTTCTCTTGCGACCACGGAGTATAAAGAACGTAATATCATAAATGCTCGAAAAGATTGAACAAAGCTCACCTCTGCTATTAAAAGAATCTCAAGCTTTAACCGCTAATTTTTGTGTAATTGCCCTGAACGCATTAATCATGCTATTTTCCATATCTTTTGGCGTGCTAGGTGGCTCTCGGTTTAAAGGTGAACGTTCTTCATGTAACACGAAGAACAATAAATCTGAATATCAGGATTTATGAGAGGGCGACGAATTGGGGCATCTTTAACTATTTACCAAAACCAGGTAAACATTATTTTATAGAAATTGTCGTTATTTCTTCATATCCAGTGTTCTTTTCAAGTGAAAATGATCAATGCGAATTGTGTCTATTATTTCTTTGCAAAAATACATACCGTAATACTGACTCCAATGCGTTATTAGTAAACGAGGATGGTTACCATTTTTATCATATTAAAGTGCAAGAGGTAACTGAGATAGTAATAAGGACACCCAGAAATAGATCTTTTAATTTAATTGTTTTGGTACACGTTTCGTAACTATTATGAAACGAGCAGTTGTTTTAGCCTTACTGATGCATTGGTTTTATTATCAGGTATTTAAGTTTTTTTGTGTAACAGAATGGAGGTATTGATACTAGAACGAATATAACCTCAGAAGGCAATGGATGGCCAGATGAGTTCATGATGTCATAAAAATCCGATTCTCGTCTGTTCTTTAACGGTTTACTTACTTTGTCGTAATAAACATGTACATCAAGTTTATTCAAGTAGAAGAATGTTTTGCTGTATTTTGTAAGTGCTTAACATGGATGCTGTACAAGTCTTTATGATTTCACCGCAAGCATTTTAAATACAGATAGACGATTTATAGTTATTCTGTGTTGCATTGAGGAAGCGAGTAGATATTTGACAACGTAAAATCTTTTTCGGCTACCATATAAAAACCCATGTCATTTCTGTTTACTTAACAAAACAAATTGATCATTTGATCAATAGTTTATGAAAATCCGTATAATTTGGATTTTTAAATTCATGTAGTTATCCTTGCTTGTTCACTTTTTTCTTCCTTTAGCCTTACGTACGAGTACATATTATGTTAGGTCCTTCTTCACTGGCACTGCCACTATCATTTCACATGTCTTTCGTGATATATCTCTGGCCAACTGTTTTTTTTTTATTCTTTGGCGCGTTGGTTACTTACTACTAATGATTAATGATGTATTACGTGAGCTATACGCTATACTCCTTCTAAAAAGCATTTATTTTGTGTTCCAATCTTCCTTTATACGTTGTGTCATAACTCCTAAGAATTTATTTCTTTCAACAGGTCTTCGATTTGAGTACCAAATTTTCATGACGCCGCCCTTGATCAATTCTATCACTATTATTCTAGTGTCCTGTCATTTCTTTCTTTTCTCTAACAAATTTACAACATTTAATGTTCCGCACTTTGACGAAATACKCCAGTTTAGTACATCCTTATGATTGGTAACCAATTTCTGTCGAAAATACGTAATGTAAAACCAAATTTGGGATCGTTTTTCGACTAGTATGCTTTCCCAGGCGACCCTCTTCGCTTAAGCCCGTCCACTGATTGGAATGCTCCTCCATGCTCATCTTCATTGTCCCGCCAGGCCGCAAAGAACAAACGCGTGACGTCTCGTATGATAGATCACCGTATGACGACCGAAAAATATTTTCGGAGCGGTTTTTTGCCGCTGCATTATTATTTCTGTACACGCTGTCCAAGTTAACGAACGCGGTTCTATAAAAGTGCGACCGCCGTCTTAGACGTCAGCATTATCACAATGCGCATCTCGGTTCGCGGTTCGTTTGTTTCTACGTTTTAATTAGGGGAGGGGTCGCTTCCGAGTGATGTTAAAAATTCAGGTCGACGGTACTCGGTTAAAAATATAAATGAGGGTTTGTAATGTATTATTTAGCTGCGCAGGGCTTCTTTGASGCTGTCATTAGTATTAATCCTGGAACGTTCTCATAACTGGAGCGGAAGGAGCTTAATCGGTGATCATATCCAGCATTTGYATTGCTTAGATGCTTAGAATGACCACATCTTACTAATTAGCTATTAATAACAGAAACTCCTTTAAGATACAGGGTGTTAATTAAGTATGTACCATGATTTTAACAGACGATTCTCAGAGTTATTTTAAGACCAAAACTTCATATAAAAACAGGGTGTTAAAAATGGTTTTTCGTAAATATCGTAAATATCCTTTACTCAATCTTCATGAAATTTGACAGCGTTAATACTAGTGTTAAGGGGCTCGTTTGCCCCTGATTTAATTAAATTTATTAAGGCCAGTGGCGTCCCCTTAGGGCACCTTAATCAATATTGTTGACAAAAAAATATGCGCCACTGATTTTTTTAAAACTTTTATATTTTTTCACATTAAGCAACTAACAATACAACTTTTTTGTCTCATGAATTTTTTTTAGTACCTTACTTAGTCTTCGAGAAAATAATTAATTATTAAGTATACTTAATTGCATAATCCTAGACCACGCAAGAAATATGGGGAAACATTTCTTTTGGAAATTGTTTAATTTTTAATTTGTATTTACAATTATGTAACAACAACAAATAAACACTAAATTAAATACATAACATTAACACCTAAACTAAAGAATTTTACTAAATTAAATATTGGATATGGCCCCTTCGGCTACAATACAACGTTTAGCCGAAAATACCTGGAGTATTTTTTATTATGTTACATGAGTTAATGATTCTATTTCGTAGATCCTCTTTACTTTCAATAGGCCTTTTGTATACTAACGCTTTAAGGTGTCCCCAGAGAAAATAATCTAGGGGTTCATATCGGGCGAGCGAGGGAGTCCATAGTTGTGGACCTGTTCTCCCAATCTAACGATTATGGTAATTTTCATCCAGATTGCCGGGCCACTACACTAAAGTGCGATGGTCCCTCGTCGTGCATGTACTACATACGCAATCTTTCCAATAACTAAAACTTCTAAAAGTCCAGGCAAACCAAATTCTAAAAACCTTCGGTATTCTTCTCCATTAAATCTAAGTGGAAGAAAATGAGGCCCAATGAGATGATTACAGATAATTCCAACCCAAATATTAAACGAGAACTGTTTTTTGAAAATTATTTTTTATTAAGACGTTTGGATTGTTTTCGGCCCATGTGTGGCAAATCTGCTGCTGTTTGGTGGTCGAAATGTATTAGGTGCGGTTTCAGGGAAGCTTACGCTGCACATTGACGGCTGTGCCATACCTTTAGTGGAAAATGCTAAGAGTCTGGGGTTGACGTTGGATAATACTTTCCGTTACAGAAAACATATAAACAACTGCATAAAAAAGGCGTTTATTAACCTAAAGCAATTGTTTTCGCATAGAACATACTTAGATGTACGCGTTAAGAAATTGTTAAGTGACAGAATGGTATTGTCTCACTTCAATTATTGCAGTGAGGTATTTTTTTCATGTCTTGATGTAGCCACTAAGGCAAAGATACAGAGAATACAGAATGCGTGCCTCAGGTTAGTTTATGGGATCGGGAGACGTCAACATATATTGCATAAGCTAGTGGACGCTGGCTGGTTGAACATGGATAAGAGATTTTTGCGGCGAGTGTCTTGCTTGTATCATAAAGTAGTTTACCTTCGGACTCCACCCTACCTTTATAATAAAATAACTTTTCGTAGTGACGTTCATAACATTAACGTCAGGTTCAGGGGTAAGCTGAGTCCCCCATTTCATAATTCATCGTTGTTTGAGAGATCGTTTTCAGTACAGATTTGTAAAGTTTACAATTCTCTTCCTGATAACTTAAAAACTCTTGAACCTGAGAAATTTAAAAGACATCTGCGGGAGTTTTTCAATGATTAATTTTGGTGCCGTGGGGGGTGTCTCTGGCATCTATTCATCTGATAAATAATTGTTTTGGGTAATTGTTCTGGGAATTGGGGTACAAATTCGCTCTTGATTAATGTAGTTATTAATTTTCTATGCTTATTATGTAGTCATATTCAACTGGATTATTCTGATTATTATTTCGAGGTGGTTGAGTGGAAGAGCAGGGGACACAGCTTTGTGTCCATCTGAACTTCGCCCTTTGTTTTCTTTTTTTTTGTATCGTAAAAGCAATAAAGGATATATTATTATTATTATTATTATTATTATTATTATTGAAATTAATACCTAATTGAATTGCGAGAAAAACAAGCTTATCTGTAAACAATATTCGCCTTAGGAAACCTGGATTTCTTAGTATTTTACGGCGTTGCCAATCACAAAAGCTAGTTTTAAAGTCAAATCTCTGGGCAATAGAGCTTGCACACGTTGCATATGATAAGGATGTAGCTGCTGGTCTTTTAAAATCTGCCACACTGTGACATGGGTATGAGGATTTGCTTCAAGTTCATTTAAAGCACCTCTTTATCCAAATACCATTCAAAGGTATTATAATTATTTGCTTTAACAAATTATTGTAGGTACCATGTTGTACGTTTTTCTTAAATGCCTTTAGCAGTTTTATGAACTTCTTGAGAAATGTATTGTTTTAATTTATAAGTGTAACTAAAGTAAAAAAATCAGTGAAAAAAGTTATGCAAATAATTGACTGTAATAAGACAATTTTATTTAATTTCCTGTTTGTAGTTTTCTGTTTAAATTAGTGCATTCCAGGCTATGTAAGATATAATTATCAAGTAACATGTTATAATACTTTCAAGGTGCAAAGAACTGTGACAGTGACGGTTAAGTATAATTTGCGCCTTAATTGTACTAATTATCAACGCGAATTACAGAGCACACGTCTAAACAAATAATAATCAAAATGTTAATATATAGGTTTGCTTAAGTTTTGAACATGACATGTTTGTACTTTTTTTTAAGCACTCTAGACGAAAACGTAAGTTAATGCTGATATACTACTATGACTTTAGGACACGAAAGCTATATTATTAGAAATCATTAATAGGCTGCTGCAAATATTTATTGAACTGATCTGCTAATTGCGTTGATACACAATGCCGCATGGTATAGTATACCTGTAATTCTGTATCGTACGCTAATAATAAATTTCAGTCACTCCTTGTTCTTCGGGTTACAACTTGTCGTACATTTTATGAGTTCAAAGAAAAAAGACAGTGTACACGTACGGAATTTTAATATCCAGTTACACAATGTCTGCTGATGTATGTGATACTACACGAAGTTGTTTAAACCGTGTTCCCAGGGCAGAGCTTTGAGAGTAATTGCAAATTACTACGTAGAAAATCTGTGAAATAACAAAGCGTAATTGAATAGCCATAGGTTTTTGCGTTTAGTTTATATGTCTTTTAACCTTTTTGCAATGCATTGCAAATTAGTAATTCTTAGGCCTTTACAATGTTCGTTTCTCCTATTTCAACATTAGCGCTGCTTAGCTGATGGTCAAACACCACGATTTTGGCTACTTTCCATTATTAAATATTAGATAGTAAAACATTTGCTTGTTGCTCCATATTTTGCTAAATATAGTAATAATCCTTGAGCGACTAGTTAGATCACGCCTGTAGTTTTATGAAAACTGCAAATTTCAGTTTCACAACTCTCTAATAATTGAATACCTACTGTGCAAACACGTATGGGAGATGTTTGTTCTTTTGCACCATGGCTTAATACATAACAGAAACACAATGTAGTAACTAGTTTTTGAAGATTATGAAGTTTTGTTTTCATTTGATTCAAAATTTGTATTTCTTTTAAAACATACAATTAATGTACACAAAACTTCCAATAACAACAAAATAAAAAAGTTGTAAATCACGTAGATAATACCATTCAAGAAAATAGTAAATACAAAAATGGGTAACAAAAGTGGCGGTCATATTAATGATGAAAGTTCTGCTTCTTTTTACTGAGTAAATCCTCCTCAATCCTCAGTTACTGCATATTGCTTTAATTAATTGTGCCAAGCTTATTTAAAAACCATACGTCTGTGTTCTAATCGGACGACGACGACGATTACGCGTTTGAATCTGATGCCAAAAATCTCGACTGCATGCTGGGCAGTCTATTCTACGAATGCAAATCTAAACTACTTATTCAGTTAACAACTTATGTTGTTTGTGTAGTCTGGCATTGTAGTGCTATCGCCAGTAAAATTTGAAATTGGGATGACTATTTTCAATAAACAATAGTTAAGAAGTCTGGCTGGACCAGGTTTTCTGTCACGTCTGTTACTGTTAATGTTTGCTTGAATAGTTCATTTTCTTATAAAAGTGTTTCGCCAGAATCCTCTACCTGTTTCTTTGCCTTCGTCGTCAATCACAAGTGTTTTAGCACGAATCTTTCTTTCAGTGCATACAAATGGTGGAGTTCTTTATAGTGGCTATTCTGTAGTCATGTGCTAATCCGCATTGTTTGCTTTTAATTATTTCAAGAGCAAGAGCGGCAGTTGTTCCGATTTGAGTAATAAGTCGAGTCTATACCGATCCATTCGGATTTTTTGAAACACAAACCAAGTTTGTATGTTGTGGTAGATTTGTCGTGAATGCTGGGCTGCTGCTGCTATGTGGGTGGTAGGAAAACGTGAATAAACTTTGTTTTCGTCGTCAATTTGGTTACCGCAGTGAATATTCCTGTAGTAGCAGCAGAATGAGCACATGCTATCTTGAACACTTGCAAAGTATGGTGTAATTCTTCAGAACTTTTATGAATCTTTAGGAAATGAGTCTGTTGTAGAGTAATTAGTCCTCTTTTTTATCTACAGCGCTTAGAAAGGAAGTTATTGTAAAAAAGTGGATTTTCTAATAACAGTAGGTCTCAAAGTTAAGTAACTCTGCCAAATTTCAAAACTCCAGTATTTGTTTTTCTACACTTAAGACCTGTTTTTTTTCTTCTTCAGTATGTTCGTAATTAACTATTTCTGTAGTTCTTACTTTAACTACGTTTTTGCACAATTAAGCATATTTTGTTCACTTAGCATTCGTTCTAGAACGGTTTTCACTCCAGTTGAATTACAATTATTATGTAGTGGTATTGWAATTAAATGCAAAATTAGTACAATTACCTACAGAAATTGAAAACAGTACATCATACCCTTYCTATTTGGGTTTCAGTTATATTTCTGWTTAGAGTAAAAACTAGCAGGTATTGGTTCAGCACATGATTTAGAAATATTGCAAGATGATGTGCTGTAATTATCGTAAAGATTTTTTTCTGMATCCTGCAATTTGTTTTGGAGAGARTCTTAGCGAAACTTTCAGCGACGGTCGAGGATTTTCTTCTCCCATGGCTGTTTAACCCGAATACATCCACACCTCTATTCGCTATAAGGGTAGCTGATGAAGTAGGGCGAAACGAATGATCTGTATAATTTCTAAGGTTTTGTAGTTTTAAATATTCTTCAATTGTTCCTTTATCCACTACCTGGTTTTAGCACTTGTCATCACGATAGTTAAAAATACATGCAATGATTTGTAACAGAAAATGTTCTTTAAATATTTGTTTTTGCGGAATTTTTTAACAACAAATGTCGCTCAATTGTCAGCGTCCTGAACGGTCATATTGTATAACTTCCCTTCCACATGCTTTCGTTATTCTTAATATCATTGGCACATAAAACACAAAAAGATAGTTACCACTTGCTCCTATTTTAAGTATCTACATGTAAATCACCGAAATTTATCTTATGAATTAATTATTGACATATGGCTTTCTTAGTAAATAAACTGGCCTTTTTTCGTTTTTAAGCAACGTTTTTTCCGTTTGAGATATCTAATTAGTGTCGAAAATTTGGAAATGCCGGACTTTTTAACATTGAATTTTCAGCCTATAAATTATCTGCAGGTTTTTAATCTTTCGTTTGTTTGGAAAAAGTACGCCAACATAACTTCTCTGCTCTGCTCTATAAAATTTTGACAAATACATGTCGTGAAATTTGAGAACTACCATTCGTTAGTAAACATAACCGTGGTACAAAGTACTACAACTGTCAATTTCGACAATTAAGGAAGTCTTGACTGAACATCATCAAACATCAATAAATTTTAGATAAAATAAAATAAATACAATTAGTTATGTATAACTTCGTTTTTACTTTTTCTGAAAATGCAAAAAAATATAAGCGTCATGCTTCACCCAACGTTAAGGGTTGTACTGTTCTCGAACGGTAAATTACAATTTTTAATAGGTGATATAGAATGTAATTATTTCGTAGTTTTTGCGTGTTCACCAACAACTTTGTAATGATCCCATCTTCTGATTTATGTTTTTACGAAAAAATTACTAAAATTCGTATTCACCCAATGACGATATGTAATTTTAATTCCAGATTTCACCGCGCTTAACCTTCCATCATTTGCATTTCCAGTATATACGCAACTTTGACGCGAAYCGTACGTCATATAAATATCCACGGTCTGTTAATACCTTGATCAGGACGAGAATACTCAGCAGGAAGTCAGCCACTTCCAAGGTAAACAGTCCAAGAACAACCGCTAAAAGTCATATTATAAATAAACCTGCCACCAAGCCGATGGTGCTGACGCTGTATGATAATGTAGCCTGCCTTATATGAGCAATATARCACGCAAAATACTACCCTCAAAGGCTATAACCGGACGGCGGTAAACGTGGCTMGTAGGAGGTCTGCATTTTTGCATTGCTATATATTAGTGTTGCGTTTTTCTCTTTTGCATTCCCAAGGGGAGAGTGTTTTTATATTTATATTGATTAAAATTGCTGTGATGCTCAAGGTTTAATAACCAAGCTGCTGTCTTGTAAGTTTCGATGTACTTTTTCTGTGCTGATGTAGTGTTAATCGTGTTTAACACTGTAAAGAAAATGGCTTAGTTTTTAATCGTATATCTTTTAGTTCCTCATTATGGATATAGGATATTTTATTTCTCAATTTTTACTATTAGCACAGGGTTAGAACGATGCAAATCTTTTCTAGCGTTTGCTTCTCGTACTAGTACTGAAGTTCATGCTGAGTTCACCTAAGTTGTTAAATGAAGAATGAAGGTCAGTCAAAGGTGAGAAAGCAAGGTGGTCAATGACGAGATCCATGTTTTTTATTTGTCAAGAGTTGCAATCGAGACATCACGATCACTCAAACGTGTGTCCCTGGAATAGTGAAACCTCACTTAGTTCCAAACCTTAGGACACTCCATAATGCAACTTTTCAGTAAGAAAATGCTACCGACCTCTAAGATCTCCACATCTTTCGTAAATTTACGAAAACCTTTTTAAAATTCTGGCAGTTTTTCACCACAAGATATAAGTGGCCTGGAATGAGATAGCTTAAGCAGATACTGGTCATTTTATTAGGAGCGTCTATAATAATTCGTTTGAAACC
Source organism: Rhyzopertha dominica (assembly GCA_025024175.1). NCBI lineage: Eukaryota > Metazoa > Arthropoda > Insecta > Coleoptera > Bostrichidae > Rhyzopertha > Rhyzopertha dominica. The sequence goes on along the minus strand of QCXZ01000138.1, from coordinate 44,081,462 downwards.
TTCGTACTTTAGCCTTCCAGACGACCGAATCGAACCATTTTCCTGGTTGTTCGGGTTTCTCTGTCAGTATTTGCAAATTGTAATTTATATTTTACACCTTAAATAGTTGAAGTATCTCTATTTAAGGTTTATATTCTTATTTGATGGGGGTATATTTGATCACATTAAAAGTGTACATGTTTTACATATCGATGTTTTCGATTTGATTTCTGTTATTCCAATTTTAGGCTATTGCTATCCAAGGTTTTGCTCTGATAGGTACCTAAATCTGAATTCATTAAAGTATCTTTATTTCTTTGAATATTGGTATTTTCAAACGATTTGAGTTCCTGTTATGGACTAAAGTATGTCTTTAATATAAATCCCTAATTTATCTTTTTTATCTACCTTACCCTTCCTAAAAGATATTTGATAGTACTATTGACAATAAAAGCCAATTAAAAACGTGTTTTTAAGTTTATTTGTAATACTTTGGTAAGCTTAAAATTAAACTAACATATAACAAACTACCTCGGAATCCATTGCCAAATTCAAAATTCAACTAACACAACCTGCCTTGAAGTATAAGTTACATATTTCATGTTCAACTATGCCTAAAATACAGCTTTTTCCTTAAATCCATAAAATAAGTAACTACTTATCTACTTTCGAAATCGTTGACCGACGAGTTTAGTAGCTTATCTGCACTTCTAGTAGACTTTCCTATTAAAATTTCCCCAGAGTTTATTGACAAAATTAAGGACGTTGAACTTAAAGAGGGAAAATTACTCGTCTCATTTGATCTAACATAGTATTTCCCTAATCAGTGTCTTTAAAACTGTTTTAAGATGGAATTTGTACATTGTGACTACAATTCCCATACGGCAGTGGTGGAAGGGTGTGGAAAATTTTGACAAAGAAAAGGATTAATGATTTGACCAGTCCTAGATCTGCACGTGTTAAGTCAAAATATCCGGGGAAGCATCCACAATCTCCAAAGGCAAGCAGATATAATGTTTAATCGTGTAGCTTTTGAGGTTTTTATCCTTGACTCCACAACTGAACTGAAGATGGCCGCGTGGTGGTCAAGCTTTGAGCTTTTATTTCCAATTCATTTTCTCAATAGTATTACATTAGGCTACATTTCCTGCCTATTTTAACTAACTTGAAGTGCTTTTGACTGCGATTCTTGTATATTTCTGCGATACTTCTAAGCCCAAAGTGCTTGCATATCAAGTAACGCAAACAACTGCAGGCTATTTCAAATATCCAGGTATATTTAAGCATCTATTTAAGCTTCTAGCAGCTATTCAGAATATTTCCCCGGCGTTTTCCTTTTTCCCCACGTGCAACGTAACAACAAGAGTGCGGACCACACGTATAGCTCCTCAGTCGGCACCTCCATCGGGACGCCCGCATTAGAGCACCGCTGCTCTCCAGGGCGTTTTATTGCATTGCATTGTCGCTGATGCTGCAACTTCCACGGCATCCGGAGATAACGACGTATGAATAACGTCGCGCATAATTAGATCCGAAGTGTCTTTGAAGTGGGCTCCAACAGTCTTTTAGAAGGGCAGGCGGTTGCGTTTCCTTTCGTTTTTCAGTGAGGTGCATGGAACTATAAAATGGCAGTATATGTTTTATACTTGTATTTTCTCTATACAGCATCAAGGTTGCATTTTAGCTGTTCCGAGAAGCCTTTTTATCTTTACTTTGTAGTTGATTTATTGTTAAGTGAGAACCTATCAGTCTTCTCTTATACGCAACTTATAACAAGACTCGAAAAACTATAAGCTATTCAGTTTTTGTTTGGGAGATTCCATTTTTAAATTATTATTCAGTTAATAATAATGAGTAGATTCAGGAAGTTACTATCCCCAGGGATCAGTTTATTATTGATATCAGTTGTATGTATAACGTAATATTACACCTTTTAGGAGCAGATGATCCTTTTTCAGGTTTTCTACATTCTTCCAGAAATTCACCGTCCAGTATACTGGTACCTTGGTATGGCGTAAAGAGATGTTGTTTGGTTGTGCCAGTTTACTCAAAGCTAAAGAATTCCTTTGTTAGTATCTGGTACTCTCTTACCTTTAATCTTTGCGATCACTTAACTGACTTAGATATGGTACCAAGTCATCAATTTGCAGACGTATTGTAGAATAATAACAGATAATCTTTGATGCACCCATCGCTAAGTACCTTTTGGTCGTATTTCTCATTATTTGGTCATCATCAACTCTGGTCTTCTATTTATTCTTCGGATTCAGCCCCACTTACCAGTAGCCGCTCTTCAGATCAAGAGTCGAAAACCATATGCCTTCAAATAAGTATTGTATGGTTAATACTCGGCAGAGAGTAACTTTCGTGTTTTGGGTGACGTGCAGGACTTCCCGGGGACTATAGGTGAAGCATATAGGTGCATTATCTTTGTTCTACCATATAGGCTCCACTTATTATATTCTCTATTCTATCTTCTGCCGTGTGACCCCGCAAATGGGCAGCGCGCTGCACTTAGAACTTTCAATCTATTGTGCCCGCACCGTAGCTTCGAAGAAGTGTAGTATCTCTTTCCAAGGTAACCTATGTATAAAAATCTTCAGTCTCAATAAATTGAGACCCAAATTTTCCAAACCTCCCAGCGGTCCGTAGTTGATAAGAAGGTGAATCGGAGTTTCCTTCTCTTCTGAACAGACCCTACAGGTACTACTCTCCGCTGCACCCATATTATATAGGTGTTTATTGAGTTTACAGTGACCGTAAGGACACCCATCATTAATCGCAATTGAGAACGACTCAGGCTTAAAAGTCATTTGCGTTCCTAAGCAGGCGTAGGTCCAGAAATGAAGGCCCTAAATTGCCTCAGTTCCGGCGCGTCTTCCCAATACAAGCATAACTGACGACCTAGCTACTTTGTGATATCAGCACTCAGTCTGCTTTCTGGGATATGGAAGGTTGCCGGCCGAGATAAGGTGCTGACGCCCCTGTCACCCTTTCATTGCCTTCAATGCCTGCCTGAGCAGGGATCCATATCAAATTAACCCGATTATGTTGGACGAACCTTATTAATATGTTACGATAGTCCAGTAGTAGGCCGTAGTACAGTACCGCCAATCCGGAGTACCCTCTACTGAGGTTTTCATGAGCACATGCCAGGATTACATAACTTTTCGTTTGGAATACGCTAGGGTACCCTCGGTGAAGGAGGCCGGAGACCGGGGTTTCCCCATTTCCAACCCTAGATTTGCTAAGGTGCCCAGATTTAAGGTTCCAGAATTGGACCCTGTTTAAGCAGGCATACGCTATCCAGCCATTGGTGGAGAGCACTCGGAAGGACTCCTCATCAATTTCCATGATAAGCCTCATTTTCTTCCCAGATGGGGTTCTATCATGGATTTTTCATAGCTTGGTGTTCAACCCTGGATTCTGCCTAGAGAATCTCCCCAGAAATTTTGGGATCACCTAGGAGGTGGTCTGTCCTAAGCAGCCCACCTTTTTCCTTTTAGGTAAATGCTCGCTCTCAAGTAGTATGACAGCGGTTGCCGACCCCAATTGCGAGAGACTGGATTTAAACCCAGTCTTTAGTTTCCTGGCAGTGTAAGGCAGATACTACAAGGGGTGGCCTAGAACTTGAAGTCTTTGTTAAAGATACTGCTCCCCTACTGCCACGCTGCCCTCGGCTTGAGGGTACGCCTCCACCTACATCATGAACTCTTGTGTTGGTTTATTTGACAGGATACGTTGACCCTGTATCTGTCCGATAGGTTAGGTTGATACTGCCACGGTCATTTTTCGTAAAGTACGAAACCATTGGTCAACTCCATCATTAGTAACTGTTTTATTTGTGCTTTTTGTGCACTAGAGCGATAGGTGAAACCCATGGACTTTGAAAAAAGTGCGATGACTCTTTGTTTTCCTAAATAGGAGTCGCAGACCCATCTTTCATCTTTTCATGGGCACTTTTTGCTTTTTTTATGTAGTATCTCCTCCAAATTAGCCCAAGATAGTGGTCTATTCGCTTCTTTGACTTTCTGTTTACATTCTTTTTGACTTGCATCCATTTTCTAATTCATTTTTGTTGACACTTGCTGTTTCATTTCTGTTTTGAATTACAGAACCAGGTTAATTAATTGCTTCTTCAAGTTATTCATAGTCTCTTTAGGGGACACTCAATTTAACTTTCGCACTTAGATTAATAATTTTTGTCGTTGTACCCTTTACTACTATCATTTGGTTTATCACTTTACAGTTAATCCCAGGCGGCTAATTGCTTGATCTTGCGCCTTATATATCTCCGATACGACCTTCTAGAACGAGATCGGAAAGTTTCGTCGTTTTCAACGTTGGACGACGACATTATTGGTTTGTGCGGATTTCCCAGAGACTAGGCAATGTTTGTGTTGATAGTAAAAACACGGTTTCTAAAATGGAGTTCCGCTAATACGTTTTTGAATGCTTAAATCTAAGAAGTTTAACGATTTAGGTTACCTACGTCATTTGTAACAGTGGAGTTGACGATATACAAACGCTAAATGAAAATTAGTACCAAATTAGACTTTCCAGGGATGGTATTTTCTATTTCTTTTTCATTTATAGTTAAACATATTTCATGTTTGTCTGCGTTTAACCACATTGGTATACAAGCAACGTATTCTAAGCAAGACAACAATAAAAAGCACATTTAACATGAACTGTCTAATCGTAGTAAACTAGTTCAGTGAATCACACATTAAATACCGTTACGTACTAGCAGTAAACATAATAATACTGTTAAGATCGTAATGAGAAAATTTCCATCAACCGAATTGGGTTAGAAACGAATGCTGCTTTAAAAAGAGTATCAAAATTTATTTGAGTTAAACCTTTTAACCCTCATCAAATAAATTCATTCCTCTTAAAAACGAGATGTTCCGAAATTTCTTTAATTAGATTGTTTTTCTATCAACAAAAGTGACAGATTTGAAAGTGTCCAGTGTTTACAATATCTTTTCATGTTCAAACAGTATCTCGATCAGTTACCGTCACCTTGAAGAATTTACATGGTTCTCTAATCAAATGCAATTTTTTAAAACAGCACTACTTACATATCCTCAACCTGGTTTCGTTTTTTGTACGAGATAAAGTGTTGTATATTCAAGACTCAAGATACAAAATGTATATTCGTCCTATTTTTTAGCTGATGTATCTAACGCCACCTAAATGTCTTCCAAATATAGTTTTTCACTTTTATCGGAGAACAGTAAATTGTTCTTGGACTTGTTTCCATTCACATCGCTTCTAAGTATGAGTTCACAGAGTTATTTTGGAAAATCAGTGACCACACCTCGTTGTAACGTGTTCTTTGTAGCGAATACACAAACAGCGCCTGTCAACTTCAAGGAGCTCTGCAATCTGATTCATCTGGTGTTGGCAAACGTATTGAGGTTGGTGGATATTTTTACGAATCTTGTGTGTGCAGTAATATAATAAAACAACCTCCGGGTTATTTTAGTTGCTATTAAATGCGTAAGGCGAAAATAATAATTCGGAAATATAAGCAGTGTAAGTTACCATTGATTTTCATACTTGGTCACCGGACAATTTATGATTCATATCCTTCCCCCTTTAACCTCTTCCCTTTTCTGCATTGGTAATTGCCGTTTATTACCGACTTTTTCAGTGGCGGCTCGTAAAAGATTATTGTATTATTACATAAATGACATACACAGGCCAATAAAAGAGTACAACTATCTTGGCTAGGCAATCAACTAACCTAGAAGACTGGAAAATAATATTTTCCCGGAAAGATTGCTGTACTCGTTCTAGAAGACTGGACATTAATAGATAGTATTTCAGAGGCAATTCAAACTTTACTACCACCTGCCCCAGAAAAACTTGTGAACACTGTGTTTTTGAAATTGCAAAAAGAGTTATGGTCAAACTGTGGCTCTAAATAAGGCATGATTGAGACACATTTTTGGAAAAGTGATAGGATGGTTCCTATATAAAAATTTTGTTTTATTTATTGATGGATCATTTCACAATTCTTACGCGATAAAGATTATTTAATGTACCATCGTGGACTTTGAAAATCAAACGACATTATAAAATACATTAAAATATACATTATAAAACTAGCTAATGTTCTTCATCACAGGATGATACTATTACGAGGCAGTAATATTTATTTGGCTATTAGTAGTATACTGCAAGAAAATAAATTGTCCCACGTATACGATTCTCTCAGAACGTTTCATTTTCAAAGTCCACGCCTGTACATATGCCTAGAAATTTATTGATTTTATTGGCATTATTTACTGCCGATCCTTTTTTAAATTTTTTAAACATTTTAAATATATTTATTTTTCGCTTAGACGAGTCACCCTTGGCTCTGATTACCATAACATAGCGGTTAACGTACGCACGATAATTCTTGTAGCGATAAGGTAATAATATGTAAACCAGCTGCCCCAACACGGTATTTACTGTTCCGTTTGTCATACACTTGTCAACATTTGACTAGAGTTGCAAGACACTCGTGGAAAGCGCATGTGTATGTTCCTTCGTACAGAGAAAGATACATTTAGAATATGTTCCTTCTTCAAGAATATTATGTAAGATATTGGTATCTACAAAATAGGCTTCACTCTGAATCCATACAATGACGGGATTTACTGGTGCAATTGTTATATGCCTCTATTATCAAATTATAAAAAAATACCACTGCCCTTATATATTTGGATGCAAATTTAATAAAATTAAAATTAATTGAACTGGTGAATAATGTTGACTTTAATACAACTACAAGTGAACGTGTAATGTAATAGATCATAATTTCTAATAGGATCGAAGTGGAGCTAAATTCCATGGTTTTGAAAAGAACACTACTATGGTAATTGATGATACTTTATCGATACAAGTTTTTCAACTATTTAACGATAATGTGTTTGATTACCTGTAATTAGACTATTGTGTAATATGAAAAAAATGTACTCGCTTTGCTTTGTTTTCCTGTTTAAAGGAGGCTGCTACGCGTTAACTGAACCAATGTTCGCACCCTATTTGATTTCTTCAAATAAAGAAACTAAATTTGTAAACGAACAACTGCAAATCATGTGATAAGTGCCAGGATTCCTTAAAACACCATAAACACTACATGTACTTTAATATCGAAATTTCTACAATTTATCGCGACTTACAAAGTGAACTTAACGTTTGTTTTCGAGCAGAATCATTTAGAAGCTTACATAAGCAACACCTACACTGTTGTAATATAAGTAGTTCTTTTTAGTCATGTATACAAAAAACTAATAAATCCATAGTAGATAATAGTTTGATTACGATAATCTTAAAATCATACTATCATGTACCACTTTTCATAACAAGTATGTCAGATACAATTTCCAAAAATATGTTCTCATTTTGAGATACTAAAATATCTATGCTGTGCTGTCTGCACCGCAACCAACTGCAGATAGATCTATTTCGCTATCATTATAGCTCATCAGTGCAGTTTAGGTATAGTGTAGAAGCATGGCATTTTTCAATTAGGTAGCTTGGAAACAAGCTGATTGAACTTTGTGCTTTGTCTCACTTGATTTATCAGATAACTCTGATGATCGTTTCGACCAAATACGGTCATTGTCAAAGGGATGACAGCTACCTAATTGATTCAGGATGTTTCACAATCAATGCACCTTTGAATCCATTCAACATCGAACTGGTTTTGTTTATATTCCAAAGTCTTGGTATGATGTAAGTAGGAATTTATATGGCAATGTCATCTGATAGCATTACACTGACATTTGACATTGAAAATTAACTTTATGTATACTTCGTATTATTTTCGGCATATACGCTTTGTAGTATTTTAAATTTATTAAACTACAGATGGAAATGTAGTTGATAAGGTGCTAAGAAGTGTAGCAACCCAAAATTTAGGTAGTTTGATAAAAAATACTAAATCTGTCACTTAATGTGTCCATTATTCCGAACGAGCTGGTTGGTCTTACTCGAATGAAAAGAAAACAGCAGGTAAGTTAGCGACAGTGACCCCGACAATATTAGTGCAGGCTGCAGATGGAGCAGAAACCTCGTCATACCGTTATTCCATCAGGGGTTTTAAATTTTTGGGCGCATCGTTTCTCAACCTTTTTGATACCGCGACCCCGCAAATAGCGAAAAAATTATGAAATGCATTTTGCGACCCCCCATAAAGGCGACCACCCTGGCGGTCGCGACCCGCAGGTTGATAAAAGCTGGTCTAGTGGGTCCATATATTCGGGCAATGTATCGAATGCCTGGTCAAAAGACTGGGGCCTAAAGGTGTCAATCGCTGYTAATCATATGTTACAGGTTGCCGGCCTACGTGAGCTTCACTAATACGYGATTTATTTGTATTTCCATTTGTATTTTGRTTRGCTGTGAATGTGTTACGTGATATAAAAAATAAAATTATTTAAAGCTAAT
>QCXZ01000138.1:44044297-44072935 GCA_025024175.1 Rhyzopertha dominica | reverse complement strand
TCTTAGAAAATGTTATACTTCGCTAAATACACTGTTCCAACCGAAAGCCAATTTTTAACATTACATTTTCTACATGTCCATCCATTAAAGTGGTTATCCGATGAGATAACCCTTTTTTATAAAAAAAACCTATCAAAATTTGCCAACTCCGTCATAATCAACAATGAGCAAATTAAAATTATGATTTCTTTACTCCAAATACGAGAACCCCCGAATATGAATGAGGGCAGTCAGTGCAAATAAAAATTAATCAAAACAAACGTATTCCAACTTTCTATAACTAAGTATAAGTATAAAGCGTTTAATAAAAGGTAAACGTTTAAGTAAACTTAAATAAAATGTGTTAGAATCGAAGCAATATTCTTTAGTTGTGCAAAATGTATAAAAGAAACGATAAAGCTGTTCGGTAAAAGAACATACATTAGTTAAATAAAGAAACTAAATCTAAACCATAATATATACCCTTATTAAGCGAAAAGGCATTATCATTTATATCGCTGAACCCCATACTTGTTGACAAGTACAAGTGCGCAGTACTGGCACAGGGTCAGACGATCATTATTAACTGGCAAATATATTTTATATCTACCATAAATTTCATGAATTGCTCATGTTAAGATCACGGACTCTAAAGACATTTGATAGAAAGCCAAGAAAACGCAATTCATAACTAATATTCCATCAGCAATGAATGTAAGTACCAAAAAATATGTAAATTTAAAATACTACGCATAATTTACCTAATGTAAAAAACATTTAGACAAAAAAGTGAGTGTACGACTTGTAGTATGGCACGCAGGAATGTTGCATAATTCATACTTTGCAAATATTGCACGCGCTAATACTTCTACTAAAAATAGGTCAACTGCAGCTACACTGTTAAAAATGATAAACGATTCTTTATTCATTTTTTGTCATTATTAAATCAGTGCAACAGTAATAATACTAGTAAAATTCTAAGGCATTCAGGTGAACAAGAAACAGGTGAGTACACATACCGTTGTATGAAAAAAAACGACCAATTAAATATAAAGAATAAAAATAATAATCGTACTTTTAGACGTTTTTATTTTTCAGTAGGTTTTCTTTTACTGCAATGAAGGTTCAATGCAACCGATATACGATAGATGTATAAGACAAAGGTACAATTCTTAAAAAGATATATACAGAAAATCACATAATTAAGGTACATAGAATATCAGGAGAAGGAAACTATCCTCTAATGCTGATAAAAAAAATATACTATTATATATATACATATAGACTATTGCCCAAGGAGGATAGAAAACGCTACAAGAGAAATAAGACGAAAAGCTGTGAGGCACAATAGACAAAACATATGGACGCTGAGAAGTAGCTTGGAAGAAACTACGCAGGAACTATAACCATGCAAAATACAATTCAATGGAGATAGCTAACAAAGTGCCCGATACACACCGTGCTTTGAACTTATTTCAAACAGGTTCGCAGCCGAAAAATTCGGMATTGGTTCTAACCTTTTAGCCAGTACACATCAAGTGTTGAGCTAATTGGAATAAGTTCTAAACGATTTTTAAAAAGTTCGCTATACAATGCAGTAGCACTTGGAATCAGTGTTGGCTCTGAAAAGTTAATTTCGATTGTTCGGCCAAGAACTAGCTACAGAAAAGCTATTACTGCTCAAGAAATACTGGCCTTGTTAAGTTTTATAGCAACTGCTGACGCATTTACAAACGTAGAATTCGCACCTGTATATTATATTTTTAGCAAAGGATTTATCCGTCTCGTACTGATAAAATCTGATAAGGCATTGCCTTGCACAAATTGCAAATGACAAGAAAACAGTAGAAAGGAGATCCTAAATCTGCGCACAATTACAGACAGCAACTCATCCGAGCACGAAGAGTATTGCAGCCAAGCTAAGGCACCATCAAATACAGAAATATTTAAAAACAAACTGCTTTAAAATCATCAGATCTGAAACCTAAAATCTGGCTTTGGTACGTCAACGACACTTTCATTATATGGCCTCACGGCTCCAACACCCTAACAACCTTATAAAATTCACAGTGAAAATAGAAAACAATAATACTCTCCCATTTCTTGATGTACTTTTCACTCGTTTACCGGGTGGTCGTCTATCGTACGTCACAAAAACGTTCTGTTCTAAATTATCTTGTTAACCGTGCTATACCAATTTCTCGACCGTACAAACTTTAAAGTGAATTGCAACACTGACTTATCAGTCTAGTCAATAAAGGGTATAATAATCGTGAGATTCAATTTGCAACTTATCGTTATCTTTACCCCCAAATCCAAACTAAGTCTCGAAGCCCCAAATTATAGATCGACTGCTTTGCTTCCATATGTTCAAGGTGTCACAGACAGAATTGAAAAAATTGTTAAGAAACGACTCATCCATACTATCTTCCAGCCCCATTCAAAAATGTCACAGATCTTTCCATCTCCGAAGGGCAAAATAAATCTTCTATCTTCTGGAGGTATTTACAGCATTCCTTGTTCGTGCGTAGCCGTATATATCGGTGAAACAGGTAGATCTATTAAAACCAGGTTTAATGAACACAAACGATGCATAAAATCAGGTTTTTTCACCCACTCAGCAGCAGGCGAACATCAGCATAAAGACGGTAACAATATTTTGTTTGGCAATGTGTCAGTTCTAGCGGAAAGTCCCCGAAAAGCCATAGAAATTTCCAAACATCCCAATAATCTAAACCGCGAAGATGGTTATCATCTCTCAACTATTTGGTATCCAATCACTTTGTACCATATTCCATACTCCTTATTTATGTCCTGATGAAGCCCCTTACAAGTGCGGGCGATTTCAATCTAACTCTGGCAGCGAAAGCTTACGTTCTTACCTCCACATCCTCTCATATCAATCCTTAGATACCTGTAACATGCGCTACGTGGAAGCCCACTAGCAAAAAAGAAAATGCCTATCGTACGGTAATTTCAAACAATCAATCAAAACCAATAAACCTCCCCAAGACTGCTAAAACTTCTGCCGCACTTTGTATCGCAGTCAGGTTTAATTTCATGCATCAGTTTTAACACAATTCACAATATATTACGAAATATTAAAAAAATACCTTGTCCAACGGTATGAGTGATGGCTGCGAAATTTAATAAGGTTTCCCGCTTATTCTAATTAGAATCCACCCGTTCTCGATGATGCAACTCATCTAACAAGACAGTTATTAAAGTCCCCACGACGAACTTTCTTAAACAAAACAGTTACTTCTCCTCTTTCATCGACTCCTGCCTCATCGGCGCGCTGAAAACTAAATTTGCGACGAAAAGAAGCAACCCGTTGTTAAACTTCGCAGACGCTTTCTTTGGCCGCGGGACGCGTCTGTTAACTTCGGAATTTAAACTCCGGAATCATTTATAATCGGGGCTATCGATCAACGCCACAGCCATACTGAAACTTTTTCGCATTAGGAACAAACAGACGTAAAAAGAGCTCTAACAACGCGCAACTCGTGACGTAAAAGTTCATAGTTCCCCGGAGAGTTGTGCGCAACTAGAAGATTGCTGGCTTTTAGCTGGGCGTTCCGATGGCATGAAGAGGTTTATAATGACGACGGACGGAAATGCACAGAAGTTATCAATAATTCTACAATGCCATCAGAAYATCCTGAAAAAAAGGGTACACATCACAACACAAGTTTCACAGTTTATGTATGCTGAAGGACTAATCCCGCCTTCTATTCGTCATTGTAAAACCTTTTTAATATTCTGCATTCCTGTATTTATTTTAAAATGGCAATCTCAAGGCACCTGCCAAATTTAACGTCACGGGGTCAGGTCAGGTCAGGTCAGGATTGTTCTCACGAACTTTATGGATCAATCGGATCTTATAAGAATGAAATTTTTCCTTTTGATAAAGTTTACCCACTGTGTGGTGTATGTCGTTGTTCATTGCCATCTGACGAAGGATTAGGTTCGGATTTTCTTCGGCTGGTTTTATTTGTGTCGTCGTTTAATTGGGATTGACCAGATCTTTGCCAAATCCTTCACGCTACCCGTTTCGTAAAACCTTGCAACAAGTCTGCTAACAGTAAATTATGCAATATGACTGTTTTAGTGTTCTGTGTTGAACAATTGACAAGCTTCCTGATGACTTTAGGGTTAATCGCCATAACCTACAATCTTTAAAATTCGGATTCGTTTAGTTTCCGTTAGACGCACCATTTTAATTGAACATGCGCCGACCACATATTTAAATTACTTGTTTGAGAATTAGTAACTTGCATAAAAAATTTCATTGTCTAGAGAAAAAAACTTCATACATTGAAGTTAAACCAAAGGCGATTAATACTGGCGCGCAAACGGCTGCGGCGGACGGTGACGTMAAGCAACAGTAATGCACAAATCACTACGCAACGTATTTGCTACTGCCAGATATCAGTTTGACGCGTATTGTTCCATTTGACATACTTTATGCAGCCAGCGACCTTGGTAGGCGGGGCCTCGTTACTGTTGCGTGACGCAATTTTGTATTCAGCCAATCTTCGGTACGTTTGAACTCGCATTTTAAACCGCCGATTTCTTTCGAAAGATTTTATTTTATTATTAGTTTACAGATGAACATTAAGAAAAAAAAATTACTCACCGTTTTCTAATATAGGAGAACTTCATATGAATGCACGTGTTAAACAATTATTTTCGAATTATATCCATTTTGATTATTTTTCTTCATGCCATGGTTGAATTTCTTAAATCTAAAGGGCTCGAACAACACAAAAAAGCATATGGTTCTATTTAGCATTTGATTACGTCAAATCTTCGTCAGTAACAGACTGTTCTGGTACTCTGTATCAATCGTCTCAAAATAAACATCTTAAATCTTTATCAGGTACTTTATCGACACCCGGGTATATAAATTCCATGTAATCTCCCTTACCGAAGTACATTACTTCTGCTAAGGGAATGAATTTACGGAATGCTCCCCAAAACAAAAGACCAGACGTGACCAAGCCAAAAATTACTTTCAAACTTGATAACGTTTAGAAACTTCGAATTTTATTACAGTTGGCTTGATTTCGTTCACTACTGGCAAAGTAAAGTTCTTGTCTTGAAAGTCTTGTTTTTTCTGAATTAGAACATCTTTTTAGAATGATAGTAAGATAGTAATAACGTTTATAATTATGAAAGGGTGGACATTCATATCCAGGGGAAAATTTAGAGCAATTTTATAAATCTGATTTCCATATTAAAAATTCAATATCGCCATGCGCTAGTGCAGTGGTCCAAAACACTCATTGACACCATATAAATATAGAATATTTCTTCGGATGTTACCTTCGGCGGGATTTACTGAACCGTATATTTTCAAATTCCACTAATTCGTATTTATTCGGGCCGAATACTATCTGTAATTAACTGCAGTAAATGGATTATAAAATATGCCACTTTCAGCTCAGAAAACTGGCAAACAGCTGCAAAAGGAAAGGTATAGTTTTGTTTAATATAGACTCACTTATAGTTTTTTTTTGTTCCTGATTTATTCGTAGATCTAGTAGTCTATCAATTAATCAATTCATTAAAATTATCATCGTCATTTGTATGTGTTACTAAAATTTGAGAACAACCACATATAACTTGCGTAGATAATATAAGAATCGACTCGAAGAAAATTATTACAGAAACAACTTTCTGTAACTGATAAGGCAAAGTTTTATGATTGCCACCCAAGTTCGGCTTCCCTGACCTTTTTTCGAGAGCTTACAAAATGCGTCCACTTTGTCCTTTCCCTCGTCGCCAATATTGAACGGATACCCTTTCTTGTCGGTCTGGTTAAAATTACAGGGTTCTGATTTTTCAATTTATTGAGTTCGCACAGTCGCACCCTCCATCTTACCGGCATTAGTCGGGTCATTTGGCTGGGTCTTTGGAGAGATATGTTGGGTTCAACACATCCTCACAATCAATCACTGCACCTATTAGATACATGAAATAATTTCCGCAACATTGCTTAAAGCCTTACGACAAGCTGAAAAGCCAACGTACGAAGCGGAGTTCAACGAAGGCTGAATTTAKGCGGGCAGCACTTTAAAACATAAATATGGCGTATATTTAACGATAGAGAAGACATCCACAGAAGACAAAAAAAGGAGTACTAACATATACAGTGGGAGTTTGTAAATCGGAATATGTTCACTATACCAAGTGCAGCTTTTTTAATGTTGTCCTATACAACACAAAAAATTTCATCATTACAAAGTAGCAATCTTGCAAGAGTTTTGATAAAAACGATTCTTGAAACCACAGTTTAGCGCGGAAATGATGGATCTACTGGATTTGAATGGTGTGACAATGAAACACAGAACGATTTTAGTTTATTGTGAGTGGTGAGGTAAATCGATATAATTAAAGTTATCATTTACACTCATTGTCCAGGAAAATAGGGATGGCTTGAATAGAGATTGTTGGTGATCGAATATTCGGACCAAAATTTTTAAAGCAAATCTTGATGAAGAGCGTAATTTTGGTATTGCTTGTTAGGATGAACCAATTCCAAATTGGCTATTTTGCTTCATTGTCCTGTAGAAGGTGATTAATCGAATAGAAACATCTTGATTCAACAAGATTGTGGGTCCTTCATTTTGTAAGACGTGCCCGTGAATGTCCGGATGCGGTATTTCCAGGAAGATGAATTGGTGGAAGAGACCCTTTGCATGTATACCCAGGTCTGCACGATTAAAATAATTTTTATTTTGCAAATAATATAGTGTAAAATGTCAAGAATCTTGAGTTATCACTAATATGTACAACCCAATAAGAAATAATAGAGACCTCTTACGCGTACATAACACACATGTTCAAAGCAAAAGGCTTCTCTAATTAATTAAATAAATATAGAACGCCTTGGTAAACACATATTTTAATTCTGACCGATTACAATTAATAACAAATAGTCCTACTTTGTCCATGCCGTATTATTAACAGTTCGTAGTTAATTTTAGTAATCTGGCCATTCAAAAACCTCCTACTTATTTGGCATGTAGGCACCTACAATTTATGAACAAAAGTTTTAAAATACACGCATCTGACAGTTAGTTGTTCTGGTCAGCGTGACGATAGCCTCTGCTGGTAAAAATTGAGTTCTATAAATTTAGTTAACTTTGTACTTAAATTAAATTAATAAATATCCTTATGAAGGATCAACTATCTTCCACCAGTCTTTTCATTAAATATGTTAATCAATGCACCAGGTAGCGTTCAGCAGCGTTACAGGCGCAAAAACTTTGATGTTTGACCACGGATTTGAAATAGGGCTTTGATAGCGCCAATTGGTTAGCGCGTTCGACTAGTGTTCAAAAGGCCCGAGATCTAACGCAGTCAAAACTGGTAAAACTTTTTCACTATGTATTTATGTCTGACTTCCTAATATTTATATCATGTATGCAGGTGCATGCCAATTTGTCAGGCTACAGGTCACTTCCTTTAGGAAGTAGTTACCCGTTAAGGCAGCTAGGTGGCTTTGTCATCATGTCAGTGTATTGCTGACAGATGGCATTGCCATCTAAATTCTTGCTTACATCATACCATTGCTTTGGTATATAGGCAAAACCAGTTGTATGCCGTGCTGTCTGCACTAGACCTAAACTGCACTGATGAGCTATAATAATAGCGAAATAGATCTATCTGCAGTTGGTTGCAGTGCAGACAGCACGGCATAGACATGCATATTAATGTATGTCTGTTCTTGTCCGCTTGCAAAAAGTGCCGTGGGGGCCTGCTTTCAAACTGAAGTATGCAGGTGCATGCCAATTTGTTAGGCTACAGGTCACTTCCTTAAGGAAGTAGTAGCCATTACGGCAGCTAGGTGGCTTTGTCATCATGTCAGTGTAATAATGCTGACAGATGGCATTGCCATCTAAATTCTTACTTAAATTTACATACTTTCAGGAGACTATAATCTTTCACATTATTCACGACAATTATAACAAGCATGTAACGAGTCAATTATTATAAGACACACTCTGTTACTGTCACTCTTTGGATATTTCTATATCCCACATGTAACTTCCTTGCTCTATCTCTGTATTTACCTAGCATCTCATCCATTTACGACGTTAAAAATAGCTGGACTCAGCACATCTTGTTTTAACCGTTCAAGTTTAATAAACTTATCAGATTTATACTTTTTACAGCTTTCGTTAACTTTACATCCACTCCTTTTTTATCCAAACATTCCAAAATTTGTTGCCCTGTTATCCCCTTAAACACTTTTTCCAAATAAGTGAGGCACACATTTTGCGTTCTGACTTTTTCTATTATTTTCTTTAGCGTAAATATATGGTTTTGAAAATCGACATCCTCGACAGTTCACTCTTTCAGGCACCATGTTTTATACCATTTCCGCAATCATTCGATCACGTCCTGCTGCTCTGGAGCTTCTTGAAGTTCATGCCTTAATTTTATCATTTTGATTTTCCGTAAGTTCTGTTTGTGTCATAAGGAATGCGCAACTACTTATGTGTTAGAAGACAGTGCGGCTGTCTCTAGCAATTATACCTTGCCACGTTTCGATTATACTGTGAACCTGTAAACAATTTCTGGTTTGTTCTTTCATCTGCATCAGTTGCAAGCGGTTTTTTGCTCCTGTCACGAACTAATTGTTCTAAGCTGCTTATACTCTACCTAGGTTATACCATCAATCTTATTTTTTAAATTTCTTTTCCCGTTGTTTTCTAAACCTTTGCGACATTCATTCTCACTATTTTACTTGCTGTGATAAACCTCTGTGTATGTTCTGCTCTACTCCATACTAGCAAATGTCCTTTTCTACTATTTACATAGCTTGTGCATTCCTTTTTTGTTTTACACAGTGTCAATGGTTTTATTTTATCATTTGTTCGTTTTCTCCAATCCTGTCGTCGTTGGGTTTGTCAATCCTGGTATAGATGTTACTAGTTTTGTGGGACCTGATATATTATCATCTTTCCTGTTTTGTCCCATTTCCATATAGCGCCGTCTATAATAATTCTGCCATATTTAACAATGGCTCTGTTTTATTTTCTTAGCATTTCCCCTTAATTTGGTTGCATCTATCTAAATTTGTGTTAACCTGAGTTGGTTTTCTATCATCTTATTTGTCATGCTTAGTTGAGTTGATTATCTGAATGTTTCTTACCTTAACATTCACTTTTATATTTTTAACTTGTTCGCTCTTTTTGCACTTAGCGTTCAGCTGAAATGATTGGTGTTTGTCGTTTTTTTTTCTGTGAAATTAATAGAGTAAGAAATTATACGCTATATTTAGAAACATTAAATCTGATCTGATAAATGCATGGAAAAACACTAAATATGCTTTTAAAAACACTCCATAAAAATACATAAGGATATGCATCAATATCAACCCAACAGGAGTCACCTAGTCTGAATTTTGCTAGATAATAAACAAACGTTTTAAAGCCGGAATATAAAGTACTAAAAACCACTAAAAATCAATTGAATGTAGCTAAATATGTAGGAGTTTAAAATTAAGAAAAATTGCAGAACTATTTTCCAATAATAAATTTAGAACAGCAAATTAACTACATGTTTTGAGTTTTGAAGGAAAAAAACATTTAAATTTAGATTAGTATGGCCAAACAATGCGGAAAAAAATTCCAGAAATCCTTAATGGGAGTTGATGAACAATTTCTTGATTGGCAAGCACCATGCTTCATCTAGATGTCCACTTGAAACTCAACACACGTGTAGACTTTTATCAAACGACACCAGTGGAGTCTTAATTGGGATTATTGGGTAGCTAAAGAATTGTTTTCTTTCTGGATTTCTAAAAGCAGATGAAATAAAAAATAGTGTTGTCATGCTTGTCCAAAAAGTTAAGTTGTGAACATCATACAACGATGATTTGTTTAAAAAGCACGTGTCTTTTATCGATGGGGCGTGTCGAAATGCCTTCGTGGATTAGTTTTGATCGCCCAAAGCCCTCGGTCTGAAAACACGACCCGAACTTAATACCGTCTGGCAACACTGGATCGCAGCCAACTATTCTTGTCGCTGCCACCGAGGGCTTAGCTTTATCCTCCTTTATTAATCTCCCGAGTAAAAAAGCGCCCCATCTGACACGGAACTTCGCATTTATACATCGAAACGCATCGCGGCTGAAAAATCGCGGAAACATTCAAATTCCTGGCGGGCGCGGCGCCCAGCGTCGCCATCGCTAATAATCGTACGGGTTTGACAGGCACGTCGGGGGCCGATAAGCACCGGTGGGCCCCACTGACAGGAGCGCAGGGGTCTGGATGACGCACGGCATTGACCCTGTCATGAGTTGCAGGACAATGGGGGCTAATATCCCCTGTAAAACGGGGATTGTTGCTAATGGATACGAGCCCACAGCTTTTTCACTAGAGAAATCTGCGTATTAATCTAAATTGCCTGCGTAATACTCGTCAGCGGAAATTTTTGGTGACACGGCACCAAATACTGGAGCTGAAGCTTTAACGGATTGGTACAAGCTGTTGATATAAACTTTTTTGCTTTAAGGTTCTTCACTGGATCTAAGATATAGACATAACGAGTTCAACATTTCAAAAGCTCTAAGCTAAGTGTGTGAAGACCAAAAAATCGGCACAAGATCTCAGCTATTAAATTTCAGTAGACCTTGGATTTTCAATAATTGAACGCGCATCTCTCTAAACGTATAAGTAAAAACGTAAAAACAGTTTAATGTTATGGGATTTGTTACAAGCAATAATGCAGATAATAAGCGTTGCGAAGTTATTGCCGGCTATATTGAGCAACACAGAAATCATAAAACATATGTGTGTTGTTAATCCTTTTTATGCAATGGGGATTCCTAAGCGGACTACGTATGACATTTATAAACATGTATAGTTAGGATGGCCATCAGTAAGAAAGCAAGGTTCAGGAAGAACTGTCAGAAAAATGGGTAGAAAATACATCGACAAAAAGTATGCCAGCAACATATTGAAATGCAAAAATGTTTTATTACCTTTACCTACAAATATTTTTTTTTGTCTTTTTTAACATGGCGTACGATATATATGCACTTCAAGATTCATTTTAAGTAATTAAAAAAAAAAAGTGATAATACCCAATTCAGTTTGACCACTTTTCGTTGCACCCAAACAGACAAAATTTGCATCCTGCAGTTTTAATTTTCGAATCAGGAGGATCTCTCTTTTACCGTTCATCCAGTCGATATCCTCCCACCCACCCTCTGTGCGACGCTGCGACCGGGACTCCGTTGGCCGGAAATTAAACCGCGATTAGCAGGAAACCGTCGAGGACTACCGACACACACACTATCATGTTTTATCTGCTGTGCGTTGCTAGAATGTAAACTGCAGGGGAGATCCTGCCAATATATGGCACTCACGTATTCATGCAAAGAGGGGTACACACTGGTGACCTGCGAACGTTTGCCCAAAATCCGTGTTGATTTCAGTAAAGCTTTGGTTCAGTAGTCATCTAAGGTTACAGAAGCGTCAAAAGTAGCTAAATGTGAACAAAACGCGATATTAGTACGAAGATAAAAAAATTGAAAGTTGGAGGTATTATAATTTTATTTTGTTACATAATCTTCCTCGTTATAGTCGCTGACACAATTAAAAAAAAACATTTTTAAAATTTTGAGCATCTGTAGCTTTAAAACAATGCCAATATAAACTGTCGGATTTTTCTATTAATAAGAATCTTCCAGAGCTACAGCTGCCTTTTTATAAACAAATAGGAAGCATATGTTATTAAACAACAAAAGCGTATAGTAGAGTAACACATCTGAAAAAATACTGCATTTTTCACGGAATCAATGTTTTTTTTTTACTTTTTGTGTGCTCGATTCGTAATAAATTGATCAAACTAGACGAAAATTTATCACCAGTCAAGGAAAAATGGTAATACCTAGCTTTTTTGTCCATTTAAGCGATAAAAAAAATTGTCCTCGTTCTTTGTCAAGCTCAATTATTGTATTTACACATTTCTCAACTCAGAAGCAATAAATTGTACAAGTGTGATACATTTTTTAAATCAGGAAAAAATAACCTTTTCAATGATGTGCCCTTTGTCCCCCTTACAGTTAAAAATGCAACTTGCGACCATACCTCGCAAACGAGAGCTGACACGGAGCTGAAAAAATTCCAGAAAATGCATATTAATTGCCCATAGGCCCACGCACAATTTCAGAAAAATCGTTCGAACAGAACCTGGAATGTCCTGCTGGTTCCATACTTTGGAGCGACCCTTTATATTAATCTCATAAAACACTAATAATTACAAGTTTTTTATTTTAAGTAGGCGCCTCCACCATTTTTGCCGTACCGTTCTGCCCACGTACGCCGCTGTCCGCGCCCGTTCTCAAACATATCGATTCGCAGGGGCATTTTATTGTTTATTACAAACCCAAGTTTGCAGTTGGGTGAACATCGCCCAAAGGTTTAGCATGCAGTCTGGAAGGGTCAGTGTTCAAAGGGTTCCGGCGAATAGTCTATATTTACAGTTTTCCGTGTGGTGTATTGAAGGTTGTTTATTTATAGTCTGCGTGCGGTGCGAACTTGACCCTTGCGCCGCGTTTTTTTAATGCGAGAACAGGTCCGCTGAAAAAAAACACTATAAGACTGAATGAAAGTTCAGCTCGGCAGTGTGAAAGTGCACGTAATTATTATGGCTGCTTGCGCGGACGTTTATTTATAGCTTCGCGTACGAGACTTGTTTATCTTGTTGCAATTGAAACTACAATGTTTTAACGGATGAATACGCCATTCATGCATAATGTAACGGAAATATTCTTATCCTGCTCATACTAAGTTCGATAAAGTGCATTTGGAGTTGGCTGAGGTACAGGGCTGCAGTGGTTAAAGAGACTGCAGTAGAAATTTGCATATTTCCCGTATATCCAAAATCAAGTTTGGGGAGGCAAACTAAAACTGTTAAACTTATCAAAGAAAGATCGATCTCTAAACATCCTACTATTTGAGCTTGTATACGAGTAGTTCATGTTAAACGCTTAGCTATCATTTACTGTGTTACAGACTTTCTTCTTCCAAACGTGTATTTTTGTGAATTACAACCCTGTAGGATTTGCAGTTTCAATATTAAGTGCAGGAAGAGTATGTTCTGCATATCATTCTTCAATTTTTATGTACAGTAATGCCTTTTACAAAACCCGTCGCTTTATTAGACTGACTACGGTTTTTCTTTCACTACATTTCTAGTTCATTGCTTTCAGAAGTATTCTACGTATCTCTTGTATTTATTTTTCTATTTTTATCCAGACACGTAAGTTATAATACTAGGTCTATTTCCCATATTGCCCTTGTTATTTCTAAGAAGAACTAGGCTTTAACAATGTATAATATATAAATATAAAGCTAGAATATGAATAATTCTGTACAGTGCGTTAAAAATAGGCTTAATACTTGCGGAATTAGAGCAGTTGAGGAGTCTTACAGATAAAAAGAGGCTAAAATCCAGTAAGTTAAACAAAAGCAGTAATTATCGGGTGAAATGCATACGATGTGATAATGTGTACATAAAACAACCAAATAAAGCCATTAAAAAAAGGATTGAAAAACATGTTGCAAGTATAAACTGAAATAAAAGCACAACAGGTTTTGCTGACAATTGCATAAAAAATAAACATTGCTTATATGGGAAAAACAACAACGTGAAATACTTACATTGCGAAAGAAAATGTAAAAAGAAATAAAACGCTTTGGGCCAATTGCAAATTAAAAGGCTCAAACACAAAAAAAGGTCTAATACTCCTTTGATATTACCGAAATTACAAAGTCGATGTTCAAATTTGACAACTCCTAGGAAAATAGGCTTATGCTATAGAAGTTTCAAAACATTACAGTGGAATGAACTGTAATTATTTGATTCCAAGTGTAGGGCAGCTTTGCAAAATCAAATCATTTCCATTTATACATATAAGTATACCGAGGTTTGCCATCTATGATTGCTCTGATTACAAATTCTGCCAAACAAAACGATAGTTTAAGACAAGAATTTTTTATCAATTTTTGAATTAAAATTTACGAAAACTTGAAAATCCTAGCAATAATTCCAAGTTTGGCAAATCGCGTCATAATTTCAAATCTAATTTCGGGATTAAATGAAACACGAAAACAGTTAACAGGAATATCGAACTACTCGTCTTACATGGACCTCCAGTCATGTGATTGTAGCCAAGATCTACAGAAATAACTTAACATCAACTAAAAAGGAAAATGAGAAACAAGTAAAATTAAATCGCCGAATCTAAGACTTTGGTGAGTATCAAACTCGCCTAAAACTATACCCGCAGGTTACAAACTTTATTAAGCGACATTAGAGCTTCACATGTCTAACAAATTTGACTTGTTTCAAGTCTGTTTTGCTTAGAGGCAAAGGCAGCACATGGCTACTGAGTACTTTAAATATCAAAGTAATTGTCCTAAATAATCTAAAAAATAATTAGAACAAAGGTTACATAAAGAACTATGTACGATGCGCAGCCCAAATTGATCAATTAGCCATAATTTTGATAAAATGATCATTTCAATACCAGATAAAAAATAGTGAGAAATTCTATCAGATAATTGTATAGCAGAACGTATTAATTTAGGAAGACCTTAAAAATGTAGTCCAAGTTTTTTCTTTTGTGTAGCTTCCGTTTGTACAATCTAAATTGACGTCAGTTCTATATTTTGATTAGATTTATTTAAGAATTCTGCTGATCTCATCCGATCTCGCGATAAAGTAAAATTTAAAAGGTGTGCCCATGCGAGTTGTAATGAATACGGACCTGAAAGGGTGAATTCGAACGACTAATTAGAATTGTATAAGGGGAGAGAACGCTAGAAGTTATCGTCGTAAGGTTTTCTTAGGTTTCCTTTTGCTTAGCAATGGCGAGGGTAACTTCTCAAAACAAAACGTTCATAAAACCTCGGAGCTAATTGTGGGAAATTAAGATTAAGTAATGTTACTGATCAGATGGCAGATAAGATAATTCATGAAGAATTTACCCTTAAGAGTTAAGTGGCCCAACTTACAAATCTCATAGACAAGGAAGAATCCAAGATAGCACGAGTTTTGCACAGCGAAGACCAACCCCACTGGAAAATTTTGTAAAGAAGTGCCAAAAAAACCTAAGTGGCTCAACCATTTTCGTTGTTAAACTGAGAAACCTGCTATTCAAAAAGTTTATACAAACTAGAGTGCTTGATTTCGCGAGAAATTATTATATTATTTTGCTCGAATTCCGTGTGCGTTAGTTAGCCTTGTATCAAATTGTAATCAATTTCGGGAACGCTGAAAGTGTCTTTGTGTTATATTTGGTATTGGAGGTAATCAGTCGGTTATATAAAATCATTAGCGGATTCAGAATCACTTTAAATCGGAGTTGCTAAATTTAGTTTTGTAAAGTGATCACAAAGATGTGACAGTACTCTTCTCGAGATTGAAGTKTGGTGCCTTTAGTTAGTTTCGCTCTTGAGATCAGGGCTTGAMAAGCTTTTAGATGATTCACGTTTAAAACACSTCAAAATGAAGTACTCATTGTKCCTAACATGTTTTATTTGTTGAATTTTATTTTGTTTCGTTCCTATTTTCACTTGTGATATTTCGTATAATTGGGACTACCAGAGAGTGGGTCCAGAGAGTCGACCAAAAGGTATGTGATCTAATTAATTAGTTTGGAGAAGATTGTGATGTTTGCAACTTCACGAGGATTTATGAGTTAGAAGCATGCTGATGACTAATTTAACTAGGATTGCGCTGTGCTTATATACCAAAGCAATGGTATGATGTAAGTAAGAATAAGAATCTAGATGACAATGCCATCTGTCAGCATTACACTGACATGATGGCAAAGCCACCTAGCTGCCTTAACGAGTACTACTTCCTAAAGGAAGTGACCTGTAGCCTAACAAATTGGCATGTAACTGTATACTTCGATTTGACAGCAGGCCCCCACGGCACTTTTTGCTAGCGGGCAAGAACCGACATACATTAAAATGCATGTCTATGCTGTGCTGTCTGCAGTTGGTTGAGGCATTGCCATCTAAATTCTTACACTATCCTGTGTTTGAAAAGTAGTTGTACCTCTCATTTCCAATACACATGCAACTCAAGGTAATAAATGTTTTTGTCAGTCTTCGTTAGATGGCGAAAACATTAATGACAGTGCTCGCTTACGTCATCATAAAGTAACCAAGATTATTTAAACTGATTATTTTTTGAAGTGTCTAAGAACCAACCAAAAAATTCCGTTTTAGTCAATTATGTCATTTTGAACGAATCAATTATAGTGGGAATTTTCACAAGAGCAAATTCTCGCTGGAATAATTTAGGGTGGTTTTACAAAACAACAAAAATTGTTGGCTTGATGTCAGTCATCAAATTTTACAACAAGATGTAATACGTCTTCACCCGATGAAATCGAGAAGAAGATCAATGAAAGTATATGTAAAAACATTAGGTAAGGCGAGCGAAGTTTAATATTGAGACTGTGTTTCTGCCTGTTATGTCAAGAAAATAATCCTTCGAATACCACTCGAGAGTTCGATAAATTTGAAAATAATATCAGCAATTCCCCATCCGTTGCCGTTCGGCAACAGACACTCGAGCCCTACGGGCTCTCGTGTCTGTTTCCGCCACAACGCATTGTCGAATTATGTCAATTTATTATCACTCTCTTGTGATATTATTGCCGACAATAATTAAATTGTTGCGTCGTTGAACGTCATTATCGCAAACTCATAATTTCCAATACAACACAGTCATTTCGGCAACGCCGCGACGTCTCACTGCCTTTTCGCTGATTGCTCCGCATTGTCTGCAACCCCTGACCAGGATGCATCGCAAAGATCCCGTTAGCTTCTTTCTTTTGCATTCTGCGGCAAAAGGATTGCCTCGAACCATTCTCGTCGTTATTTATCTCGCTGAAAAATACGCAAAAAGCTCAATTTCTTTGTTGAGCTCAAAACTTGTATGGAGTTCCGAACAAAGGAATTAGATGACAAGCGGATCGAAACATTCCGCCGGGAATATACATATTTTATGGTTCCGTACTATGCGGTTATGTGGTTATGATTATGGACCTGGTAATTTCGTTAAAGTTGCCCGAAGCAAAATGGGATGCAGTACTGAAAGTATAATTTCATTTTCCAATTTAACGAGATTGTGGAAATAAAATTGGTATAGCCATTGGAGTAAAAGCTACGAATTAGCATTTTTCATGGGTGCATGTTAATAAATACGAACCACAGCAGATTTGATTAAAGCAGGTTACACTAACCAAAACTAATAATTCTTCTAAATTGTGCACGAATCTTGGATATATACGATTTGCTTATTGATCCAATAAGTTCAACAGATACAAACATGTTTCAATTTTAACTGAAAACACACTTCAAAATATGTGTATAGTACTTAGCTCAGAACAAAACCACTTCTAAAACGTTCATTATAGAATTCAAATTGTAATGTAACCTAACAAGCTTAAGTTGTTGACAACATAGCTAGCTGACCTGCTCAGTGCAGATCTAGCCTAAACTGTCGAAGGAAAAATCTAAATAACTACCTTTGGTCGTTCTAAAATCTTACATATAACTGATCACAAGTCTAGTCAACTTATAGATGTATGATGTATCCAAAAAATGGAAGATTTAGTAAAACTAAAATGAACTTTAAAAGATTTGTGTCAAATTTAGGAAAGAGACACCTAAAAGTTGTAGTAAATGTTCAAGAAACATATTATGAAGTAAGAAAATAAAAGAGCTGATTGTTTCAGAATATTTTTTTTATAATAAAACAACCAAGTTGGTTGTATCTGCAACAGACATGAAAGGATCACAACATAATATTATTGAAATTTTTTGTGTTTTCTATTAAAATAAAACTGCGCGTGTGTTAATTTCCATAATAATCTTTTAAAAAAAATTGGTAGGTAGTACGTATTCGTGATCAAATTAGTAAGTGCACATGAATTTTTTTAAGTATCTTAAGCATTATGAAAACGCCTGAGTGCCATATTTGTAACCCTCATAAATTTAGGATGGATTATTCAATTTCAATTGGCTAAACGAGATTATGTAGATAATGAAAACGGTTTTAGAATGAGCTGTTACATGGCTACAGTTGCCGTTTAAGATTTTTGAGCTTTTAGCAACTGACAAAAAACATAAACCCTCACAAAGGAGATCATTTTTCAGTAATCTTACCAGGATTTTACTCAAAGCTTCCAGATTAACGAATTCCAAAGTTAGGATAGAAGAAGGGACTTAAAATATGCAGAAGTATTTTTGTATAGAAAATAGAATGGACTACATGGCAATTTTTTAAATGTGAATATGTAGAGAATGAAAATTGCTTTCAAATGATGCTGTCACATGACCTCAGTTGCAATTTGAAATTTTTTGATTTGGTAGCGAGTACTGTACCATCGTGGCTTTGAGACCTGCAAAAGGAGGTCATTCTCCTCAAAAACTAACGACTTACAGTACACTACTCACCGTATATCAGTAATATAGCGGTTATAACTTTGATTGGATGACTTACCTGAAAGAAAAATAATAAAATTAGTACAAAAATACTGAGAATATGTCAATACAAAAAACCGCATTAAAAATACTTATACATGTGTCAAACTGATATTTTCGATGTTATCAACCCTAGCCACATCGCGAATATTTGAATATTTAAAAAAAAACAGCGACTTCTTAACATTCTAATATTTTTAATTACACACCTCTTGCCAGCTGCAAGCAACAATCCAACATAATATTAAATAATAACTGACACCATAACATTTCAACGCAGACGTTGTAACGGTATTCTTCCCTCTGTACTCACCAATGACGTAAACTGCCAGTGAGTCTCATCCGCATGTTAAACCTTRGTCATAGAAACGCGACAACCAGTTAATTACCTGTAAGGAAAAGCTAGTACCGGAAACTTATTTCGCCCAATGTATACACTAAGAACGACAAGAATAGAAACTTGCAGCTTGGTCACCTCAGGTTTAAAAAAAGCATGTTTCATTGGGAATCTATCATGAAAAATTTTGAATAAAATGTTTCTGGACCCTTCAGCATAGTCGTGTTTTTATTATTATTTTATTATAGGTTCCTAAGTAGTGCGTAAAAATGGCTTCATATCAATTCTTGAAACAAATTCGGTATAAAATTCTTCGATCTTTCGTTTTATCTCGTAATAAAGTAATCTTTCGTTAACTGTAGACAATAATTCATTAACAAAAAGCATGCACCATAAAAGTTAATAGTATTATTATCTTGAAATGTGTTTCTGTTGGTAAAAAATAATCAAGTAAATGAGTTACAAAGAGTTGTCCTCTAAATGCGTGCCTGTCTTCGTGTAGCAATACACTTTACAAGATAACGCCATTGCAAACACTTCGTTAGCATTTATAGGTATAAAAGGCTTGAGAATCTCAGAAATCCTATTTGTCGAATATAAGTACTGCTAACTCAGAAAATGCATCGTAATGAATATAAAACTAATAATTCCAAATAAAGTGGTGCTGCGAACTGCCCAAGAAACTACGTACAAACTAAGAAAATTCTGGTGAACAGAGTACCTATCTATCTATTTCTTTCGCTGTTGAAGCAGCACTTTTAGGTGATCCTAATCAGATATCTTTTGCAATAAATTTCGGATTGCCGGAAGATTGCTTTATTCGTCTGAAATAAAGATAAACAGGAAATATGTCTTCCGTTTGAAGACATGCCCCCTTTCGCCAGAATTATTGGTATTCGTGAATCTTGAATGGTTTGTTTTAGAGATCTTGGTGCTAAAAAAGAAGACAAATCGCGTAGATCTTCGCCTGAGTTTTCTTGGCCTTAATTTTCCAATTTTCAACAATAGAAAATAGCTAATCAATGGTAGGAAAAATTAGAAGAAGGCCAGTGGGTAAGAGGACAATTTATCATCTGATATCATCATTTGCTCTGTTTTCTTTTCGTCCACTTCGTGATTGCAGGACACATCGTCACTAGCTTGCCTAGCCCACTGCCAGGCGAAATTGTAATGTGAGATTCTGTTAAGGGAGGAGTGATGGTCGTAGGAGAAAAAGACGATGAAGATAAATTCTTCAAATTCAATATGACGCGGAAAGGCATGTGTACAACACCACTGGGATTATGATATGGAGAGCAATCTTCTACGGTCTACGGTAGTCGATCATTCCTGGTATTCATTCGTGGCAATATGGCGGCAAACGGGACCTGCAGAGGATACTAAAACCAGTTTTAGTTTCCTACTTATGAATGCTTGAGGAACCACTTTTCCAGCAATATAACGCTATATCTGATGTTGCAAG
Source organism: Rhyzopertha dominica (assembly GCA_025024175.1). Lineage (NCBI taxonomy): Eukaryota > Metazoa > Arthropoda > Insecta > Coleoptera > Bostrichidae > Rhyzopertha > Rhyzopertha dominica. Next base: position 44,052,627 of record QCXZ01000138.1, on the reverse strand, counting down.
GTTTACCATCTCCTGACTTATCACCCATCAAACATGGGATACAGTAGGGCAAAAGATGAGTACTGTTACAAACGTTCCCCAGAATACCGATGAACTTCAAAGGATATACCTCAACATGATATCCAAGCTGAACCAAATCTTAAGGAGGAAAGAGAATGGAAACGATAGATAACGTTGTACCTGGCGTTACGAGGAGGGTGGGGATGCTTAGACGGCAGAAGTGGGAGACTGTCAAAGTGGGGATAGCCATTGGGTGATTGGGTACAAATAGTGGAAAGATAATAAGCATCTTCGCGATTTAGATTATTCGGATCTTTGGAAATTTCTGACTTCTCGGAATTTTTGGGTTGTGAAAAAGGGACTTTCGCTAGAACTGACACATTGTCAAACAAAATATTGTGACCGGTCAGAAACTCGATTTTATGTATCGTTTATGTTCATTAAGCCTGTTTTTGATGGATCTACCTGTTTCGCCGATATTGTATACGGCAACCGCACGAACAAGAAGATGTTGTAAATACCTCTACCACCTGTGACATTTTCGAATGAGCCTGGAAAATGGTACGGATGAGTTGTTTCGTAAGAAGTTTGTGGCACCTTGAACATATGGAAGTAAAGCAATCGATCCATAATTTGGGAGTTCGAGRGTTAGTTTGAATTTGGTGTAAAGATGACGRTTAAGTGCAAATTATATCTCACGGTTATTATACCCGTTGTTGGACAGACTGATGCGTAAATGTTGCAATTCACTTCGMAGTGTGTCCAGTTAGAAACTGATACAGCACGGTTAACAGAGTGACCCAAACTACCATCCGGTAAACGAGTGACAAGGACATCAAGAAATGGGAGAGAATTATTGCTTTCGATTTCCATCGTGAATTTTATACCAGAATGTTAGAAATTAAGGGGATCTAATAAGGTTGTTAGGATGTCGGAGCCGTGAGGCGATATAATGAAAGTGTCGACATAACGAAGCCAGATTTTAGGTTTCAGGTCTGATGACTGTAAAGTAATTTGTTCAAAGGCTTCCATGAATATGTTTGCCACTACTTGTCACGTTGAAATGTGAAAATACGTTTTGGAAGGGAGACATTTTTCTACCATGTCTGCGAATATATCAGGCTGATTGACCCGGGATAATAACTGACGGATGAATCGTCACGGACTCTGGAATTGGAACTTTTGTTAACAAGGACGTGACATCGAGACTGACCAGAATGTCCCCTGGGTCAAGGGTGAGTTACAATGGAATATTTACAAAATCTTAGGGAATTAAGAACATGCGAAGGTGTTTTCCCCATGTAAGTCCTTCTGAAGATTCGCTAAAAACTTGGCGACGTTGTAAGTGGTTGAGTCGATAGTGTTAACAATGGGCCTATATGGAATTCCTCCTTTGGAGCTAGCTTTTTCCTGATATCTTGAGCAAGCATCCGCAAGCTCTCGTAACGCCAGATACAACGTTATCCTTTCCATTATCTTTCCTCCTTAGGGTTTGGCTCAGTATGGGCGTATTTCTCACGTTAGGTTTGTATCATATTACATAAGCTCCTCGTTCTTGCCCTGATGATGCCCCCTTACAAGTGTGACCGAAACTTCTACCTTATTCTAAAATCAGACGCGGTCCAATCCAAAAAGACCAAGATATCAATCTAACTGACCGCGAGAACCTATGTTCTTACTGTATTTAGGTATTTAGTGTTGAACTTTTTAAGTATAAGTTGTTCTCGACTTTTTTTTTAATTCAGTTCCATGCAGACTGCATGATGATGTGTTTTTGAAGCCGAATCAATAAAAGCGTTTGACATGTACATATCTGACAGCAAATTCGTCGCAATCCTGCAGAACTAAGCCACATCTGCTCTAATCCTACCCCAATCCAAAAAATAAAGCTTCCCTATCCCCCAATGTTTATCAAAAACAGCTGAGGCTGTGTGTGACTTCCCCATGGTTGTGTGCGATCGGGGGGACCACCAGTCCAAACACTATCAATTATTCCAACCATAAATCCAGCGTTATTTGTGCAAATCCTGGTCTGCTGGGGGTCCACCGGCCACGGTAATTGTTACATACGGAATACTAATTCACCAGAAACAATGGCGGCTGGCACCACGGTAACGCTACATAAACCCCATAAACAATGGAGTGTCGCGCAAAAATAGGTGGGGGTGCGGGATTGATTATGGCTTGGGCTGAATGGTTGTGTTGTATTGTGAATGCAGCTCTGGCAACTTCTTGGAAGGATGAATTTATGAAAGCACTACGGGAGGCGTCTATCACGTACATTCGACCAAGGTCGGAAAATTCCGACGATTATTTACGAGTCTTCTATGAATTATTATCTTTTTTACTGGTTGCATACACGTATATGTTAATCGGTGTCATGATGGGACGGTTAAATAGTTTTTGTTTATTGAAATTGCTTAAAGTAGAATGAAAATAAGTAGACTCGTACTTTAGGTACATGCAGTGTGCAAATAAAGTAGGTATGGAATTAATTCATAATTCAGAAAAATATTTTTTTACAAAACATATCGATTTATGTTTTTAAAAAAAATCTCTATTTTGACATTCTCGATGTGCATTTGTTCTCGCGTAATGACGACGTCACCGTTTTTTTTAATTTATTAAACCTAGCAATTTTTTAAAGGTTCTTGTGGAGTGCAACTTGCTGAATTTAGTAATATAGGTACATACAGTACATTATTCTTTCAATTTTTTTGAAAAGAAAACAAAAATTAAAATAAGTCATTGTATTTTGCCTGTACCTATTTGGAATGACATATGAGTAAGTTTTGACTGTGGCACGGGTTGTGTCAGGACAGACCTAACTAAAATAGTATAAACAATAAAATTTTATTCCGAGACAATTCAACATAATTGAGCTTTAGATTTTCCAAATCTTCTGTTTTATTACTCTAAATAACAATAGCAAAACGAAGATTACAGATTATCCATCTAAAGTAAAWAATAAATAATTACGTCTTTCGACATTTCAAACACAAAAATGGGTACGATGAATTAAATCGATTGAATCACTGGATTTGCAGGCAATAACAAATTTTACAATTTTTAGAATAATCATTCCTAGCTTGTCAAATGTAAGTAAAGAACAAGATTTTGTAGTTACTTCGGCAGCTAAGTGTACTTACCCATACTACACCAAAAGTGCGAGACAGACAAGAATCAATTTAACATCATATGATTTTTCGCTCCGGGGTTGTTATTTAAATTCTACATAAGAGAGAAGATTTGGAAGATCTAAAGCACCGAATCCGACAAGACATGCGTACAAACATATCCTTAAATTCTGCAAAATGTATGAAAATACGTACAATGGTTTAACCTATTGCCTATAAGAAAATGAAGGAAACATTAAATGACAACTCGTTTCACAAACAAAACGTACTATTTCACCTTATTCCATATACACATTTTCATTATTTTTCTCGGAAAGTTGAAGGAATAACGTGGGTACTGTATGTGTATATTTCTGCTGTCAGCCAGGTGAGCTCTTAAGAATCTTAAAAGAATTGATAGATATCATTAAGAATAATATCTGATGAATGACAATGTTATTGGGCGAGAACAAATAAACATCTAAAAAATCAAAATTGAGAAAAAAATAGTTATTTAGAATCAAAGATAGACCTGTCGGGGGATATTGCATAAAACCATTAAAAAAAAAGAAAGTTGGTATTTATTAAATAAAAAATAATAAACCGACTAAGTAAGTCTCAGGCTATCCTTATTGGTTGGTTACTGTTTTTATCCTCGGTGTCCAACGCCAAAAACCCACAAAAAGTTCTAATCTATGCAACAAGACATGCATTAGCTTAAATTGCCCCCAGAAAAATATTTAAAAAAATTGCCATCCAAAATATTATTTTTTCACACAATAGCGGCTACTTAAATGTCTCACTTTCACTTCACTCAATTCAGGCGCACTAGAGAAACATATAAAATACTGATGACACTAAGTAGAAATTTAGATGGCAATGCCATCTGTCAGCAATGAACTAACACAATGACAAAGCCACCTAGCTGCTATTACGGGAGCTACTTCCTAAAGAAAGTGACACTAGTTTTCAGTAGTAGCAATTGATGTCATTCAATCACACAAAAATGACGGACGTGTCCGTCATGCATTGAATGTAGGGTCTGACACGGTGTAATAGAGTTAAAACCAATAAGATTTTCTTCAAATGAGAAAACATTAGAAAGACTTCACAATAGATACAGGGAAAAATGATCTTTTTAACTGTCAAAACAAAACCGCTACAAGAACTTTGAAATTGAACTAATGAGTGTTGGGTAGTGGTGAGAAACATGCAGGTAATATTAGAAGTTATCAGTCATCTCTTTTGACCGCTTGTGCTCGTTATTGATTAAACTGACTTTATACTTATGCCAAAAGATTTAGTCTAGGAATCGACAGTAGTTTCTTATGCTACAATGTGCAGGTATGAATTATCAACAACTTTTTACTAACTGGAATACTGTCCAACCTGAATTATTAATTTTTAAACGACCAGTTTTGATCGAAGATTTTTCACTAGATGGAAATGAAAGGTTGTAGTTGATTGCACGATGGTGCATCGCTCCACTTCGGTCATATAACTCGCGAATTCTAAACACAAAAAATTTAGAAAGATAAACTGGTCGTGGTTGACTCACAAGACATAAATTAAACAACTTCATTTTCTATTAAATTTTCTGAATAAAGAACTGAAAACCCCGTAGGTTTCGCGCTTACTTCAGTAGTTTCCTTAGTTTACTCATTTATTATTACCAGGCCCCAAATCACCTGGTCTCATTTTCTTCTAATAATTGTCGTGCTAATTCAACCTCTAGCACTAATGAGTATGAAGGACTATGAATTCCTGTTCTCTAGGTTCTATGTGCTAGTGTTGGGCTGTAAAATGTATTGTGGTGTTCCTAATTATATTATATCTCTTTGCTTTCGAGTGCTACCATTTATTTGCTCTTGCATTTTCTGTTACTTTGTATCATAACTTTAGAATTACAAGCTTGTGCACTGTCTTAAAATAAAATATAATTTACTCTAATGTTTTTCTTAGAAGTATACTTAAATAAAAATAAATATTACTGAAAAATAATTTGCAATTGCTTTAAGGTAGTAGGTATCCACAATAAAAAATGTAAAGTCAAATTTAGCAATCATTCTTCTTATAGCTGTAATGAAAACACTTATAATGTACTTAGCTGGAATCTCAACAATTTTAATAGAATAGTATAAACTGAGTGTAAAAGGTATTCAGAAGATCACATGCAAACAAAAATTCTAATCCACTGTAAATAATAATTTTTGTAGCCAAGCGAAATGAAACAGGTGCGATTTTATTAAAGGGGATGTAGCACAAAAATTTCACTTGTCAGTTTCGAGTTKTTTAGGATTGTACAGGTTTGGGGTGTCATGCCGATCACGTCCGGTGTGCGGGGTGCCCAACTTCAGGATCAATGCCAAGGCCCTTTTGATGGATAAATTCAATTTGGCAGGACTACCACAATGCAGGGCGTCCAACCCGTACGAACAATCTTTGACAAAGAGACACGCGAACTGAATAAAACATTATCGAAACGTTTGAATTTGCAAACAGTTAACTGGCTGAATTTGATAACGGTGATTAATGGTCCGCGTAATTGCAGGTTATTGAGAAAATGTAATAAATTACACAGGGAATTTGCTGAATTAAAATTATATACAAATAAAAATAGGTATGTTCGACCCGCTCCACATTGCTAGCTTTCTGTTGAATCGCAAATAAAAGCATGATAGTGTTTGGTATCGTACCTTTGTGATTGTACAGAGATAGAATTTTCGTTCGTTTATATGTATTAGTACTTTTATTTATGCAAAAAGCTATAAGCCACTATTTTGACGTCACGGGATCCACTTCCCGGATCGGCCTGTCGAAGTTTCCGATCTAGTTTAGGTTKTGTTATAGACAATCCAAGAATACCTAACACTRATATATTTTCTACAGCAGGACGATCAGAGAACATGAGAAAGAAAACACTTCGTGAACAAAATCTATTTTTTACAAAATCAGCTCAAATGAGTTAGATTATTAATTGATCATTTTCTAATTTACCCGGAGACTTTTTATTTATTTATGTAACTACTTACATAGAAGAATGCTCCTGGCATTTTGCTCTTTGAATGGTTCGAAATAATTTAACCAATTCTCATGTGTGTCAACTGTTAATGCTCTGTATATAAATCCAATGAAAAATTAACTTTCATTCGTGACGAAACAAGAAACTTGTTCTTATAATGAAACTTGGTGCACTGTTCCTTCAAAATCACCTGTAATAATAATTGCTAGAAGTATGCAACAATAATTTATATTAAAAAAATGTTTACTTAGTCAAATAATATTACGGAGTATAATAGTAGTATGTAATCAACGACGTCACGATTTTCATTCAAGCGTAAAACATTCATGTGTTGTTCTAACCACATGTTAAAATCCACCATGTGAGTAATGGTACGTGTTCAAGTTCGCTCAGTCTTGTTAGATATAACCACGATCAATTTATATGCAGATGACATGCAAGTGTGTTATACCATATTCATCTATGATCAAAGATGAATGGAGTCACCACATTAAACAGCATGTGTACCTAACCAGAGCAAAGTAGATTGAAATTTAGATGTATAGTGCAGCGCTATGGCATACAGTGAGAGTGATGGGCGATGCATACTAAATCTCTTCATTGATGCCACATGTAAAGCGCAAACGGGAAAAAATAATTTACAAAACTACTTGCTAATTAACTTCAGCCAAGCAATAAGATATTTTATTGTTAAATCGTATGCTTTATTTGCTTCGTAAACTTAGATATTAAAACATTGTTTAAAACATGTGCCTCTATTTCTAAAAAAATTGCTATAAATAGGGACAAAGTCTGTAATCTCATATGAATGATCAGAATAAGAATCGCAAATTTGAGAAAAAGCAACACAGGCAAAATGATATAAGTTTAAATTAAAGCGGTATTTAAAAAAATATCGGTATGCTAACATACTGTTTTCTAAAGCAAATAATTATTTTTTCATTTGCACAATAATTAAGATCAATTATAATATTACTCCTGTAATCTTGGTAGTCTTATGTTCATAATTTCATCAACTATTTTCAATTGTTCTGACGGGATAAGTACCTACCGGGTTGAAAAGAAACAAAAAAGTGATTTCCGAGCTAACCATTTTTGCTTTTTCAGAGCTACAAAAATTCAGTAAATTGTCAAAATATTTAAAACAGAAAAAATAAAATGAAAAACAAGCACGCTACATCCTTCTTTACAATCGGACAAAAAAAACTAAGTTCACATGTGAAGTTTTATAAGTTTTTGAAAGCTTTGATTTTTTGTCAGATCATACACATGATTGTAGTATTTACGGTTTTTTTTTTAACATTTTCTGTTTTAAAATATTTTGACAGTGTGCTGTAATTTTATAGTCCTAAAAAAGCTAAAAATGATAAAAATGAAAAACGACACAGTGGGAGCTTATCGCGTTATACAATTGGGAGTTACTCATATATTTAATTCCTCAAAAAGAGCCATAAGTTTTTTTCTCTAAGCACTTTGGTTTCTACGTGTTACCAGTAAATTCTGTTTATGGCTTGGAAAAAATCTAAATAAACTTGCGGACTCATCTCACACAGGACATCTGCTGCACCCATTATGAAGGTCTTTTAGATACATATTCACTGAATAATTTCAATTGAAGGTTGTAACGGACGTGAATAAAACATTAGGTGGAGTTAGTAGAACACTGCAAGTAGTGACCCCTAGCAACCAACAGATGGCAGGGATGTCGACTCCAGAAAATTCCATCAATGGACTTCGCGAAGCTTAGATAACGACAGGAAGAAGGCATTCTAGAATTTTCGATGGGGATATAAATATCATGACGGAGAGCACGGGTAGTTCTGAATTCGAATAGCAGTTAGTGAAGTAGTACCATTAAAACAGTAGTGTATTGAACTAGTTGCGTTTAGACTGAGTGTATTTGATACAAATGTTTTAAATAAATAAGTTAGACCGCATTTCTCGAACTCGTACGTCGTAATAATAATTTYATTTGTATTATTCAAAGGTACGCATAAACAACCATTTGTGGTTACCAAATTGTCCAAATTTTAAGCCAGCTTATTAGAAAATGATGCGAGTTTATTAAAAACATACAATAAATCACTAAATTTATAATTAAGTGCAAACTTTAACGATATCTTACCTTTACAATCCTATCACACCAGCTCTCCATATACATTCGTACCCACAAGTAGGTACTACTACTACTC
>QCXZ01000138.1:44002310-44044197 GCA_025024175.1 Rhyzopertha dominica | reverse complement strand
ACATGAGTTCATTAAGCAAATTATGTAAAGATTAACTTTAATACAAGAATTTCTTACGATATTACGGCGTTTGATTTCACTAAAAATGAGTAGGCAAAAGTTAAAAAAATTACACATCATTAACATTCAGGGTACTCTTACTATTATTATATCAGGGTATCACCTGTGTTTTATATAATTTATTTTACTGTAAATTCCGCTAATATACATTGCCATAATCATTAGGTTTTAAAACCAAGCAGTATATTTTAGAAAAGCAGGAAAGTCCAACACGTTTATGATTTGCCATAAAAAGATTATATACTGTGCACGTCACATGTGATTTTTATTACTTAAGAAGTTTAGACAAATACAAATGTCATGCTGTGTGTACCTCTATACTTCTTGAAGATTTTTGTGTAAAGAATTTTAATGCAAATTTGAAAATATTATTCTGTCAGCTAAAAAAAGAAAATTATGTCAATATACAAGTTCTGTTTTTTAAGTACAAAAAATTATCCAGTATTAATAATTGAAAATTGCACTATAAATTTTGAAATAATACCATAGAAACATTCAATTTCAATAGAATGAGGTATATCTCTGTACGATTAACTGGCTTAATTGTGGAAGCTGCAAAACTATCAAGTTATCAAAGTGAAAATAATCTACGTGAATATCTTATCATCAGCTGGAATTTAAATGATTTAAATGATTCTTTTTAATGTTGCGTTATCAAATTAGTGTTTCCTTTTTAATTTTGCGCTAGTGCCAGAGAAGTTTAAGGTGTATTCCGTTTGTGTATTTTCACACTGAATCATTTTCAATTTGCAGTTATAAAACAGTTTTTCTCAATACTTCGATTAATATTGTGTGCAACATCATAACTAGTTTTGTAAAAAATGTTGTACGAGACTTATATTTGGAATAATAATATTATCATTTATTGTAATAGTGAACGTTAAATACTAGGTTAAGTCACAAACACGGTATATCTTTGGATAAACCTTATAAGCTCCGTCCGTTCCTGCGTTCCCCCTTACATTCTCAAGAAGCACTACAGCATTATTAGGGATGCATCCTTTCGGTTGGAAGTGCACCGACGGAATTCATCCTCCAACCGTTGCCGGAACGACTATGTTAACATAAACCTGCTGCGTCCTATAAGTCTTTTGATATTAAGCGGCCCACCTAGGTAAACAGAGTCGTTCAGCGCCGACATAAATCTAGTGTGCGGGTTTAATACCGGCTGGCGTCGAGCCAGCGTCGGGCGAACACTCAAGCAGGAATTCTTGCGGCCCGGGCGAGAAACCGAATTTAATCAGTGTGCATATTCGAAATTGTGTACCTGCACGGGCGGAATTTAGTGGGCCGTCCCGCAGGAACACGAAATGCAAGTCTGCAACTTCGAAATAAACATCGGTCCGGAGAAATGCTGCGGCATCGGAATTATTTCGAGGGGTGTTTGCTCGGTTGGGGGTTGGGAAAATGATGCGCAAAGTTTTTTGATGTTTCGATGTGTAAATATTGTGGAATGGGAGCAGAATGTTGTCCTAGTGAATGGGAAGCGTAGCGATGGTTTAGAGTGTTAGTATTTTGCAGGAAAATTAAAAAAAAAGTTATCTAAATGTGCCCACGACGTTAACGACTATACTAGGTGTCCCGCATATGTGGACAACCCTCTCCGAATCTGAAAACTGGTGTAAAATAACACTATTTCACAGTATAACTTTTTTTGAAATAATGCCCGCCTACTTGAGATATTCGCTCTTAACATGGGGGAAGAGAAACAGTTTTTCAACATAATATTCTTAGACCGATTGAATATAATTTTATCAATGTTGGTTATTATTTGAAAGTGGAAAGCCGTTAAAGTGATATGCACTTTTTTAATTAATGTTTTGGGGGAGCTGAGAGGGAGCCAGCTCTCCACATTTTAACCCTTAACTTTTAAACGGGTAAGCATTTTCTCAAAAATATGTGTTCTACCTTTGGGCCTTGTAAACATGAAAAGGTACTTCATGGCGGCTAAAGTTGCCCCTTTCCAGAGAAAATTGCACTTGAATGTTAGGGGTCCCACCACTTTCACATTTGCTAAATAATAACAGTTGTGATTGGATCATTTCTCCATATCTGTAAAATTTTAATATTTTAAAAATAAAATTAGTAATTGTTACAGTAGATGATTTTCAAAAAAGCTTCCAATTACAGCATATCATAAAATGTGTGTCATTTACACCTATGAATATTCTATTATTATTATTTCAGCAGTTTTGCAACAAATAATGTAAGGTATTATCAAAAATGTCAATGTGACAACAAATGACAACTAATACAGTTTTAATTATTTATCATGGCCAATTTGATAAAAACAAATGATTTAGTTAAGCACTGAAAATGTGAACCCGCAATTCTCTCGGAAATGGTTTAATTTTACCAGTATAAACAAAAAGTATCTTTAAAAATGCATGTCTATAAGACCCAAACATTAAAAAACAGATGCCTTTGAAAAAAGGAAAACACTTACCTATCCGCCTTAAAGTTAAGACTGTGGTGGGTTAGCCCCTCCCGGCCCCCCAAAACCTTGAATAAAAAAATCATCATTTTTAATAACGGTTGATGAATTTACATCAATCGGTCTAAAAATATTGCCTGAATAACTGGTTTTCTATTTCCCCCCAGTTTGAGACTAAATATCTCAGTAGACGAGGGTTATACTGAAAAAATAGTTGTTATTTTCCGATTCCAAGAGGTTTTCCACGTAATGCGGGACACCCCTGTATAACGGGAACCAAACAAAGCCATATATGTAATTGAAGTATTTTACAGTTTATAATTTTCTCTAATTAATTTTTCAATTTTAATTGTTTAACTAGCAACAATTTAGTCAATTTGGGCAATACAATAATGAATATTGTTTCGATCATCTCTATTTAGACAATAAGTGTTTATTTTTGGTGGCAACTAAATATAAGGTAACTTTCAAAAATAAACCAAGTTAAGTAAGTTGGCTGTGAAAATAATGGCATAATAATGAAAATATCCGGTTAATCTACCCACAGTTTGTTACAATACTGAGCGACTTGCTGATTAAAATGGTGTGATATTTCTTAGACCCAAAAATCTCTGAGTTATCCCTAAAAATATTCGCGACAGTAAAACATTACGTGATGGCGGGATGAACGTAATGTTTCCCAAAAACGGTATGGTTTAGTGGCGGTAGGCCAAGGAGGGGGGCAGAGGGGTAATTGGGCCCCCCCAGGAACTAAATTAATTGTACTAATGAGAAGTAGGCAGGCTTTTTTTCAATTTTAAAACCAGTACAAATTTTACCGCAAACTCATTGGTTTGTTGTTATAATAAAACATTTTAGCCAAATTAAACATTAAAATTTAAGGTCAACACCTCTTCTGTTTGTTCTTGTTTGGTACCTTAACATTTTTTTGTGTTTGGAGCTTTGCCCCTCCCCCCAAAGATACTTTTCTGGCTCCCGCCCACTGGTATGCGTGAAGCAGACCTATCAGAACAGAAACGGTCAAATGCTCCAGGTCCGTCCAAACTTTGCATTTCCGATAGTGATGAGTACTGAATATTAGTAATACATATTCAAAAAAGGCGCAAAGAATGGAATCATGAAATGGTTTACATCTGTCAGGTGAAAATGCTGTCGCAAGTGGATTCATAAAAGTGGACTGAAGGTTAGCTTACAAATAATAATTTAAATGTGTATCTGAAGAAAACCACTGTTGCCAAAAATCAAGAACGCCAGGCACACGTGGACAAAATCTAAAATATCTTGGTCGGTAGAATATTGATCCATAGTAATATTCAGCGACGAGTCGAAATGTGATGTAGTTATTAAAATAAACCCGTGATTCGCATTAAATACGAACTATTTTACGAAGGCTGCTTAAAAAAAACAAAATTTGCGAAAGGATTAGTTGCTGCTTTAGGATTAGGATTAGGATGAATTTATTGATGATACCGTGAATAGTGCAAAATGTTGCAGTAATAAGGTTCTTTAGATGATTCTTTGTCCAGTACAGTCCGACTGGAAAACTCTGATATTGTTTCGAGTCCATGCAGATATATCGAAATTAAGTTTTGGAAAATCATAAGCACACTAACTATTCTAGTTCTAGATTTTGAGAAAAGACACTGGAACTCAATTTGACTAGTTATATGTAGTTAAGCATTTGCAGTTGTTAAACCCCTTCATCACCAAGGTAACGGACAAAAAATATGAATCTACAAAAAAACTAACTTTTTTTAATAGGATGGAGTACCTCTTCGTTATCATGCATTACTACGTGGTTTAACCTATTTGGATTTCTTTTGTGGGGCCACTTTAAATCCAAGCTTTATACTACACCACCTGAACATGTTTAAGTGTTTCAAGAAAGAATTGGGTATTTGCCATGTATTTATATTTTATTCAATTGCATATTAATAGGTAGCATCTAATCCACAAAAGAGCTGTGACAGCTTATAAATTCGAAAAAATGAATCGTAAGGTGAATTTTTAATATTCAAAACGTGAATATTTAAAGAGACCGCCAAAACGCCAACATATTGGCCGTGACGTCAGGTGTCGTGTAAATGGCCGCTTGTTTACACCTGGGGTCAGCGCGTTACGCGTCAGCCTCAGCCCGTCAATTTATCAGTTTGTGGTTTGCGTTCATTTTGTGACAAACAAATTAAAATACGCCAAGAAAAGTGAAATACTTATGAGTTACGACTTCTGAAGGCATGTTCATTGTTATGGAATTTGTTTACAGCGACGAGCGGTTCAACGCGGCGGCGATGAGGAACGTAAAAGCAACAGGAAATTGAATGGTAAAAACTTATAATCGCAAATTATTGTTAATGCAATTTCGGCATATTACGTTTAGGGGGCCTTAAACAACTTTTTGATTTCCATACATAATAGATGCATGTAAATCTACACAAATCACTCTTTGGTGCGAACCTCTTACACCGTCCTTTCAATAAACACCACACAGAGGCTTTCCAATACAAGAATGATACTACACCATTAAACAGCACACTCCTCGATAAAGTTTACATGACACTTGACGTCACCAGTTGAATAGCCTTGGATAGAAGGGTTTTGACGGTGACTCCTAAGATTCGAATTTCAGACCTGAATTCTCTACCTACAAAATTTTTTTTTGTTTTTTAACATTGCATACGATATATATGCACTTCAAGATTCATTTTACGTAGTTTTCAAAAAAGTGAAAATACCCAATTGTCGCAGAGTACATTTTTGCTTCTTCCAGAAATGTTTCGACAGGCTAAGCAAGGTTTTTGAAAATTCATTGTATGGAGGTTGGATATTGTGAGAAGTACATTCATTTAATTGAATCGTGTTTTTATAATCACGTTTGTTTCCTGTCATAGTAATCTGGATAGAGTTCGCAAATAAATAGTTAAAATTTGAAAGAAATGATATTATTTAAGCAATCGTATTCAATTTTTGAAGGAGTGGCTGTATAGTAGGCCCTAATTCAGAATAAACCTTGAAACCAAGATTCCTCTGCAAATAAAAGTGACCTGTTTTCAGCACTTATTCCAAAATCAAAACTCGGAGATCTTATGGGGTGTGAATTTTAGTAGGGACACCCTGTACAATTCTTTACCATTTGTAGTATATGACAAACCTTGAATAAGCGGTTGTCGATACACAACACGGGAATCACCAATCACACTGCTTTATGTGTGTTGTTTTTAAAGACATCTGATTTCACAGTCAACTTGGCATCAAAGCTTCTACCCTTGTACGAGACCCAATGCGAACTGTCGAATACAGAATGTTTTTACTGGAGGTTATTGTTATTCCTTACAAAACAGCAAATGAATTACTGGAGGACTACGAAATCAACTTCGTACGGCAACACGTTTGACCGATGGCATCGTGCTACGTGATAAAGTGATAAAAGCCGTCGGTACACTACAGACCAGTATTCATTGGTAATGCAATATTGGTCGTGATTTACGGCTCCCAAGCGGGGCATACGATGGCGTACCGTGTGCTTAAGTGGTGCCATCTGTGCTGTCGTTGTGTACGCTACGTTCGCATAAAACCGATACAAGAGCGCGGCTAGCATGCCACGATCGTTTGTTATGGAAATAATGTGCGCGGTTCTGCTCGCCGTGCTCTTGTCTATGGAAATTTTACAGTTGATGGCAGGAAAGTGAAAAGTTGAGTTCGTAAAGCTGCCTATAAGTGGTGTGTACTGATAAAATGGCGGGGCTGTCACGTACAGCGATGTTCATCGCACGATTTCGGAGATGAGTGTCTCGTTTGTTGTCCCAGGTCGGGAAACTGTGGATTTGCGCGATTGTTTGTTGCGTAACTGCGCTGTTTCTGAATGTTTAAAGTACCCATTGCAAAGTGCTTAAAGTTGAATTCATCATTTTCTATTTAAACTAGCATGATAGTGCGTAACTCCCTTCGTAGGTGTTTTTTTTTGTATAATTTTTAAATAACAGAACGGAATCGACCGTTGGGTATCTACGTGTATATTATAATTTTATACTTTACGCGGGTAGAGAATGCAGATCAAGCACTTGTAGATTTTGAATAGAAAATAGAAGACGAATATATTATGGGTAAATTGTATTCACATTAACATTTTTAGAATTTGAAACAAATTCTTTGATATCTGTATTACGAACTTGCATTACGTGTTTTAGTGACATTGTAGCATTCCAACGGATTTCATCCCTCTATATTATGATGCTAGTAAATTCGGAACTGTATGCTTCATATACAACGTGGACGACCCTACACAACAGAGCTTAGTTGTTTTGCCAAGTACAAAGAAACGTAATACATACAATTTACTATAGATATATTTTAATTGTTTTCGAAATATTTATTTTTAATTAACGTATTTGCTGTATCAGGAAGAAGCAACCACGTGTAATTTACAGAACTGCTCATATTATTAGTAAAAGAAACGGAAACTTATGAGGAGTGTCCCATATGAGACAGAACGACATAACGTAATTTCTTGAGGCAAATATATTTCTTTAAAACAGTGAACCGATCCATCAATGTGGAGTTTTGATTTAATAGAAATTATTTGAAAATTAGTGTCTTCTCCACTTTATTAAATACCAAATGGCAAAGCAATTTCAGCTTTAAATGGCCAGCATCAGTGCCTTATACAATTATATGTATTACACACGGACGCTGGCCATTTAAGGCTGAAAGCACTCTGCCAATTAGTTTTGAATAAAATGGAGAAGACAGTGACTTTTGAATAATTTCTATTAAATATATTTCTTGGTAAGAGTTGAAAACCGAAATTATATTATTGATTGAGCATCCGACGTTAGCCAGTTAACAAAGCGGTTTTTCAGAAAGACGCTTTCCCACGATATGCAAAACCTCCATCGTTGTTGCCCCCTGGCATAAAATAGAAAAAAATCTAAGCATTGCTCAAGGAAAAGTTAGGAGCATTATTTCCCAATTAGACAAAATCGAATTATTCAAACACAGGTTAAAGATGGGTAACGTTCAAAGAGCCCCCTGAAATAAATAACAACCATCGTTGATTAATAATTATCAGCATTACACACGAGTAATATGTCAGTATCAAGTAAACTTAGTTATTTTTAAGTAAATAACTATCAGTTCAAAAGTATAACATTGTGTTACATCGTAGAGAATCCTTCCGGGATTAATGCCGTGGTCGTAGAATTGCTCTTGACGTTTCGCCGATAATACTGACGGCCTCCTCAGAAGGAATCTGGCTGGTGAATTCATCTTTTGTCTTGTCTTATATAGTGGCTGTTCCATTTATCTGGTTACGTATTGTCCTTATATGCTGCGCAACGATAATATTCTGGTGGTTGCAAAGTTCTCGCGGTGCGATCTCTTCTTCCTTGGTGATGTTCTGTGGCGGTGCGCTTTTTTTCTTCAGTATTCTACTGGTATCGTACTTTATTTCATCAGCTACTTCGGCAGTTAGATTTCTAATGGCAGTCTCCACTTAGGTGATTATGTGATTCTTTGGAATTCTTGTAGAAGCGATGGCGAAGTTCAACCCTTCGGATTGTACTTTCGTTTGGTCCTGAGATAGTTGGTGGTCGAAGAGGTTCACGACAGTCTACATTATAGTAAACATTGATGTCGGTTCTTTGTGAATAAGTTTCTCAAACTTTCGGATTTGCTTCTCTGTAAAGTTGTTGAAGTGATGCTTTGAATGTTCGTAGCTGATCGGCTTCATTAGTTTCCATGTATGCTCAGGTAGAATTCTGCTTTAGTTCCAAGTGTAGTTAATATAATTCAGTTGAAAGCAAGTGTATCTGACGAGCTGTGTAGCGGACTCTTTCCCTTGTTAGTGCATTCTCCGTGCGGTATATGATCCTTCTTACAGCAGTTTAATACTTAACTATAAGAAAAGTTAATGTCACATACTGGTCACGGCAGCGCCGTAGGATAGTCAGAGATGCAATCAGTTGACTTTTCTTCTTCAGTAGTTTAACCAGTCTTCTTGTATCTAGTGGGTCTCCTCCCCTTGGAGGCCTGCTTTCTATGAAATTCATATGCGACTGCACTTACATACTAGTGAACATTATATATCCATACTAAGTAACTTTTCACAAGTACGAATTGGTATTTTCCTTGGTTAACCAAAACACACAACAGCAATCGGCACAAGTAGGTAATTGCTTTCTTAGCGCAGGGATTTATTTTCTTTTAAAACACAAAGTAGGCGAAATCCGTTCGTAAAACCCTTTCGCCATTATTAAGTTACATGCCGGCCATAATTTACAACTGGAGCTTTCTAGACAATGCAACGCTTGCTTTATAAACTCCGGGATTAAGTCGAACTAGGCAGACTTTACTACTCGCCGTAAACACACTTTATTGACGATACTAATTTCTTTAATGCACTAAATAACAATTAACTTTAAAGTCGAACGATTTCCCGCCAGCGAGAAACTTTCCTTTTAAAACGTCGGTACGTCCCGACGGAATTCATGTTAAGCCCGTATTGATTCGGACAAAGCCGCTTATAAATTAATCTTTGGCTGTCGGCTGAAAGGGAGGTTCAGAAGGGAGAAGTTAAAAAAAATAATGACGCTCGTAGTTTTACAGGTATTGAGCCTGAAGACTCCTCCTTATACTTTCAGACTCCTTGATGGAGTAACGCCTTGTGCATAAAAAATCACATGAACTCCACTTCAAAATTAATGACGCGGATATTGCTTGTTCTTTTTACTACTTTTGCATTTGATGCGTTTTTGGCGATCCTATGCGTGCTAACATTTAACTTTTCGACGTCTCCTAAGCTACCTATGCGTTTTTAAATATGCTTCTTTAAATATATTAAATTTGTCAGAAAATGATATCTAAACCGTTTTTATAAGTCATATAATTACCGATATAATACTCTTCAAAGAAATCTATAGGTAGTTTATTAAGCTTTAATGTGAGCCAGGTAGGTGGCGGTAGCCTTAGTCGTCTCTTCATGAGTGACAAAAGAAAAACGAGAGCATGAGAACAGAAAGTTGAGTAATGTCGTTCCATTTACCAAAATAAAAGATTCAAGAAGCATAAACATCTGCCCTGATCAATCAATGGCACTGATGGCACTTCCTCTCTTAAATAAAAGTTTCAATGTTAACAGAAAAATGAGAAAAGCGCATTATAGCTGTCATCGCCAAAGCTGCCTCGACTGAGAACGTCATCATCATCACCGCAGAAAATGGCAGGTTTTGGCTCCCACGTAGACAATATTTGCTTCCAAAAAGGTAGCAGATGGAAGCCAGCCGCCCACTATAACCCTCATCATTCGCCAGCGGAACCTATAAATACCTTGCCCGCTTAATCATGTTTATGTGGTATTCAGTGGGTATAATACTACCTCTGACCGTTTCTGACAGGGAAAAATAATTTTGTAACCACCGTTTTCAGAAACCCAAAGTTAGTTAAGGAAGCAGAAGTCTTCCACTGCCAAGAACAGAGACACAAAGAAGTCGCTGCAGCTGTGGAGAGGTTCCTCGTCGCAGTATATGGGCTCAGAAAACTCAAAAACAGACCTCAACAACGTGAGATATGTACCTCCAGTTCGTGTAGTTTACAGCCATAGCTAGAGTGAACCTTGATCGTTTGCCCCAACCACGGATATTACAGTGTTTCTATAAATGATCCATGCAACGCGGGCGGCGTTGATTTTTTAATTCTTTGGGTCGCATTTTTGTAACTGCTGCCAAGGTACAATATGCACTGAACATTAATGAGCACGATTAATACCACTTTGTGAATTTTATAATTGCGGCAGGCTAAAAACATCTTTCAGTCCATCACAGTACAATTATTTAAACGGCTTAGGTACTGCAGCCCACAACCTTACAAATATAATACTTAAACTAAAAGTTACACGAAACCATGTCAGCCCACAGCTCCGAAATGTGAGCTTTCTGCCACCTTAAAGTTGATTATTGCACAAAACCCTAAAGAATATGTTGGAAATACAAATTCCCACGAGTTTTCTTACATTAAAATATATTAAATAATTCAACAATCGACAGACAAGTATACGTCAAAGCAACTGTTTTGTTGATATTCCTGATTTAATCGACAATTTCCATAAGCGCCCTGGAAACATGAACCATTTCTTGTCTTGAAATTACACTGTACAATAAAGTTTTTTCACTTTTTACAGATCGAAAAACGGTTGGATATACCGAAAAAACCCAACGGACTGGGGATGGAATTTGGATGAGATGGGCCTATTGTCTATTACCATGATAACTGGGGCAGCTCCACAAACCCTCTTGCAGTTCATCTCCTGTAAATAAGGCCTGCAGCTGGCGGAAAGGTGGGCTGAAATGTTCGGTATTGCGTGCATGCTGTAAAGGAAATCCTGCTTCAATGTGCATACACTGCTGGACGATTGTTCTCCTACTGGCGATGACGACCTGGAAGAGGCCGATGTCCAATTTCGAGCAGCAATGGCAAATACATTGGAACATCTTCAATTGCTATTGAACTGCTTAAGTTGTTGATGCAAATATTATAAATAATTTATAATGAACCGTAAAGGTTCTTGCATGGAACGATGTTACTCAACTTTCAGCCAAAAGAACGTTCTCTTTTTTTTTGTTTTTGTCACCAAG
This sequence comes from Rhyzopertha dominica, assembly GCA_025024175.1. Taxonomy (NCBI): domain Eukaryota; kingdom Metazoa; phylum Arthropoda; class Insecta; order Coleoptera; family Bostrichidae; genus Rhyzopertha; species Rhyzopertha dominica. The sequence continues at coordinate 44,033,079 of QCXZ01000138.1, read as the reverse complement.
AGACCAGTACAGTTACCGTCACCTGCCTCGCTCAAGTTAAAGATGTACTAAAAAGCACGCAAAAACCTAAATCTTTGGACGTTTTTGAAAAAAAAGAAGCTCTTGTGTAATGCTGTATCTCGTTATTATTTGACTTACAAAATACCATTTAAGTTAGCACAGCATTCTTAGGGTTGCAAATCTGGATTTATACTACCAGGGTCCAAAACACATTAAAAGAAAATCCATTTAGAGCAGGTTTTGAATAATTTACTAACATTAAAACAGTAGCTGTTATAAATCAGTTTTTGGTCTTTTTTGCAAAGTCGAAGAAAAAACTTTTGGGATAACAATGATGACTTTCCTGCTACGTTTTATTATTTTCCAAACCCATCAACGGAATCGAAGTCTCGCTCATTTCCAACATGAACCACGGATCGTTCAACACCAGTGTAATTTTCGCTGGACGTACGTCTGTTGGCTGCTGTGAACCAAAGCATGTGCTAAGTGCAGCCCTAACGAAGGCCCCCAGCGTTATTTTACTGATGCCGCCACCCCTCACCGCCCCTCGCCGTGGTTGAGATAGCGGGGCCTTTCTATTGTTAATTTTCTTGGCCTAACTATGTCGAAACTCAATACCCGAAGGCTTAGGGCTAAACCGCCGCACATTTAATCGAAATTAACTTCATTATTAAGCACGGAACTCGGGTCGTGAATGCCCCAATTATCTGCGGACGGGTCGCGTGCTGAAGTGCATTCTTTTGGATTTTGCTGAAATTCTCGCGGTTTTTTTTTCATTTTGTGATTCAGCACAGGTGTAGGTTAGGAGATAAAAAAAATTCATGAAGATACTCTTACTTCCTTTGTGCACCAGACCTAAAATTACCAATAATGACTATTATAAGTTCCTGAAAAGGTATCCAAATTTATCATGTCGGTATATATGTTCCCTGAATGAGTTAGAAATATGAATAGAAATTAATAACGATAATAAAATGCATGTGGAAACTATACCATACCGCGTCTCTCGCTTCCAAGCTTCTACCTCCTATCTATCCGATCTACATATTTCATATATCTGTTTTGCAGTGTTTGCATGACCGCTTCATTAAATGGAAGTTTAGATCTTCCTCTTCTCTTACGTTTTGGAGCTTCCAATGAACTATTTAAACGGCAAGTACAATATGATACCAAATATGTACATTCCAGGACATGACTTCACAAGAAAACAAAAGATAGTTTCAGACTGCAACAAATACGTATAATGTGCAATTAGTTTTATACAAGTCACTACAAACCAGCAGGATATTCCAGTTTCTGTTCGACCGATTTTTCTGAAATTGTGCATGGGCTTATGGGTAATTAAAATGTATTTTCTGGAATTTTTTTTGACTCCGTGTCAGCTCTCGTTCTCGAGATATGGGCGCAAGTTGCATTTTTTAAATGGGAAGGGMTGTCCAAACTCAAATCATTGAAAAGGATATTTTTTCCTGATTTCAAAAATGCATCACACGTACAATTTATTGCTTCTGGGTTGAGAAAAGTATGATAACAAACTTGGGTCTTCGGGATAAAACCTATATTCGTCATCGCTAAGTAAGACAAAAACTCCAGGAGCCTTCAATTTCTTAGTGACTGGTAATAATTTTCATTCACTTTGTTATTTACACTCGCAATGCCTCAATTAAGTGAACATGATCGCATCGAAATTTTGATGATGATTGGTTATGAAGATAGCAGGCGAAGTTATTCGGAAGTAGTTGCACTCTATAATGCAATTCATCAAGATCGTGAACTAAATGCAAATCAACAGTTATTAAAAAAGCAACGATTTGACGAAACCGGAGTTTGATTGATTGACTGATTGATTGAACTAGCGTACGGTAGGCATTTCTACTGCTCCCGGCTATATCGCCGGGCCGTCTACGTCTACGCTGGGTTGGAGGGGTTACAAGCTTGTTGCTAGTGGGCTTCCACGTAGCGCATGTTACKGGAGTTTGGGGGACTGGAATGGGGAGGTTTTTGGGGCATCCAACCAGCGGATACTTTTTTATTAGCATCTGTGTTGAATGATAGCTTAGTTCGGCTGCACTGTTCTTGTTCTTCCTCGACGAGCTTGCTGCCTGAGTTTGTTTACAACTTTAGGACTTCCTTATTTATTGTTTTCTTGTCTTTTGCGATTTCTGATCATTGTTTTTTCTTCAGTTACGTTTGATTTTGCTATGATTCTCTCCACCGTTGTTGGTTTATTACTCTATTCTGTTGGTGTCGATATGAATTCTTCTCCTTCTCTGATTTTTATTTTGGTTGTGGTTCTTGAATAGTTTCTTCCAAGGTCCTTCTGAGCATATGTTTCGTCTGTGGTTAGTAGTTTTTCTTCTTATTTGTCTTAAAAGGTGGTTGTGTTGCGGTTGGTAATGTTCTCAACGTATATTTGGTAGTTTTCAGTCTTGTTGGATTTTTTTTTCACGATTACGTGATTTCTTGTATATTACACTTGTCTAGATACACGGAACTACTTCACTGTAACGATAATCACAATAATAATGTAAACACGAGAACGTAGCACTAGAATACTTTATGAACTTAAAATCTTAGAATTTAAAATAATTGTTTGATTCCTGTTTATCTTGCTGTTTCTTGATGGTAAGTCGATACTTTGAGTGATTTAGTACATATGTGCTTATCCATTCGCTTGTTGGATCTCTAGATGGGAGGATATTACTCCACCGGAATTTTTCTTGCCTTGCGTATTAGTTTCTTTTCTTTTCTATACCTTGGAGCTTCCTTAGGACTATCCCAATTTTTTGTAAGCTGGACTTTATTCCATGTTTTCCTGGTTTCCGTACAATGCTTTCTTACTTACTGCTCCTTTCTGTTCTTGTCACTAATGATTTCTTCTTCTAGCTTTTCTTGGGTGGCTTTCGTGTTTTTGTTGGGTAGTGTTCTCCCCGTACATTTGGTAACTCAATGTGCTGCGAAGGCGGCTGCCATCTCCCGAGATTTTCTGTACCACAATTGTGTGATTCCTTGTATATACATTTTTTTAGACTGTTACAACACCAACAATATCGACAACACAAGAACCTAACACTAGAACACGTTATGAAGAGATCCAAAGAGTTAATAGTAATTATTTGGTGTGTCGCCAATCGTGAGCTAACCACAAGCTGTATTAATATTTGGGCTTATATACGTTGTCCGCATATTCCATCTTCCTTATACATCTATCTTATTGTTTTCTTCTTTGATTCGTTCTTACTCTAAGAGATTTTTTTGTTTTTTTTCTGAAAGAACGCCTGAAAAGACGAAAGAAGTTTTTATTATTTTGATGGTTAGTTGTTCGTTCTACTTGTTCCTACAACAAAACCTGAAATATCCTGTAGGTTCCATACTTTGTAGCGACCCTGTATTTATAATAATTAATATTTTTCTGCTTGCATTGGTTGACAAGTGAAATATGGGGATTTTTAACTAAAAAAAAAACAAAGACGAAAAATGCCAGTGTTCCCATTTACAGTATCAAAGCTAGAAGAAGGAAGACAAATGGCGAAGTACTTATGCCCTTGCTGCGGATATGTGACGGTTCCCCTTCTGGAAAGCGCGAAAGTCATCGTTTGTCCTAAAAGAGGCGCCAACGTGTCACTCTGTACATTACGCCAACGCAGTAACTTTACATTTGGCGTAGAGGCGGACCCGCTAAAGCGATGAGCTAGGCACTCGCCTCGGTTATTTGTCATTCAAAATAAAGAGAAGGAACGGCAGGCCGACGGGAAAGTTGCTTTTGACGGTGCAGATTCATTAAATATCTGTCATGTAAGCAAGAAAATTAAGTTTAGAAAAGCGTGTACCTTATCAAGGATTTATAATCCCCCAGTCTCTAAATACCCGGCGCTCCGTATGCCGGGGAATAATAATTAATAAAAAGTTTTTAAGCTCCCTCTCGCGGACGCTGAGCAGATGTTTTGTCCTATTCGAGATGAAACCCGTTTTTCGAGTTATTAATAACTTGAAAAGTTGGAGTCGCGAGTCATTCTTTCAGCTTATCGGCGCACTCTGATGGAAATTTATGCAACAGTTCCTTCACAAAAAGGACGATTTGCTACTCTGATATCAAATAGGAAGATGATGAGCTGCACTTGAGCGAACTCGCTGAAAAGGGCTAGCAATGCAGTAACTTGCATTGAAACTATATTTGACAAACAGCTACACAAAACGTAAAAGTATTTAAGATTAAAATAATGCTCTGGTCTTATTATCAACGCCTTATACGGCTTCGTCATTTTTTTACCTTTTTACCTTTCGCTTTAGAAAACTGAAGTTCATCTATCGATTTTTTAATAATGAATTAATTTAGTGATTGGACTGATCTGGACAAAAAGTTATCTTTCTCGGAAAGTGATATGATTGCTGAATTCGAGGATCGTCAAGAACGTGCAAATAACTTAATTCTGTATAATCTACCGGAGTCGCACAGAAATACACCGAACGCAAGGAAGGATGATGATATGTCGAGGTGCAAAAACATTCTTCTGACCAATGTTGTAGACAACGAGAATATACACATAACATCATGTAACAGAATAGGAAAATTTTGTGAGGGAAAAAGTCGTCTACTAAGAATTTCGTTTGATACGCCGAAACAAGCGCTGTATGTACTAAGATCTTACAAAACAAGAGATCAACTATACCTAAATAAAGATTTTGACCGCCTATCAGCGTAATCTCAGTTATATAATAAGGAAAGAATTTAGAGAGCCGTAAAAGCGGTGGGGAAAATGACATTAAGTTATATAGACACGGAATACCCAGCATAATCAAAATAAAAAACGAATAAATACCCAGCAGGCAAATGATGGCTTATACACTCGAAAATTGTCAGTATTTTATCAGAATGTAAGGGGACTCAACACCAAAATTAATAGTTTTTATCCAAATGTGGCGTCATCTGAACACGACATTATAATGCTCACTGAGACATGGTTAAGTAATGATATACTTTCTACTGAATATTTTGATTCGAATTTTTATAACGTACTCCGTGTTAATGGTGGAATAAGAGGAAGGGGTGTATTAATTGCTACAAGACCAGAATTTCGAGCCACACAAATATCTGCTGAGTCTCCAGTTTTTGAAGTTGACATTGTTGCAATTAAATTGGKTGTGGATACTAACATTACATTAAACATATTTTGTATCTATATAAAACCGTKCATGTCAGWTGAAAGTTATGAAATTGTATTTGAATATTTGGAGTCAATATGTGATTTATCACAGAAAACTATAATAATTGGTGACTTTAATATTCCAGATTATTCCAGAGTGTTTCTGGACGACGTTAACCAGCAACCTATTGGAACCTGCACATCCCTACCGGAATTCATGGTTTTTAATTCATTAAAACAAAATAATTTTGTCGGGAACGTAAACTTCCGTGTGTTGGATCTTGTACTGTCCTCCGATACCTTGTTGTGCAATGTATTTAGAAGCAATTTTCCCCTTGTAGATGAGGACATCCATCATCCCTCTCTTAATATATTAATAGAGAATTTAGATGTCACTTCGTCTACGGAAAAATTTGTTTCACAATCCAGCAGACTACGTTATAACTTCCGTAAAGCTGACTTTCATGCGCTCTATGACGCAGTGTTGAGTAAAGATTGGTCTGAACTGTTATCAATTGATTCTGTGGATGAAGCTTGTGAACGTTTCTACCATGACTTATATGAACTATTTGACTGTTTTGTGCCGAAAAAAGTAGTTCGTTATTCTGCTTATCCAAAATGGTTTACTTCTTCAATAATCAATAATATCAAACTAAAGGACCGAATATGGAAAAATACAAAAGAACAAAATACCAGTACTACCTTGACACAACCAATTACTACCGGAAAATAATTAAGAGAGACATTAAGTGCGCGTATAGAAATTTTCTCAAGTCCGCTGAAAGCAACATATGCGGAAACTCGTCGCATCTTTGGACATACATTAGTCTTAAAAAGAATACATTGGGTGTTCCAGGAAAAATGTTCTGTGGTGAAAAAGAAATGAAACAGCCCATTGAAATAGTGAACGCATTTGCGGACTTTTTTGGAAGTGTATATGTGCAAGAATTGGGAAACGATAATGAAAGTGATTTACGGTTTGCAAGCAGTTATGATGGGGGTTATAACAGAAACATATTGCATATGTTTAAGATAGGTGAGAAGGATGTTGTGCAAGCAGCAAAGAAACTGAAGGCGAACAATGTGGCGGGGTATGATGAGGTTCCTGCATTCTTTGTCAGAGATTGCATATCTTGTCTATCTGGCCCACTGAATTATTTGTTTAATTTAATAGTATGTAGTTCCACATTTCCTAAAATGTGGAAAATAGCTAAAGTTCGCCCATTATTTAAAAAGGGCGATAGGTGTAACATTGAAAACTATAGACCAATAGCTATTATATGTAATTTTTCAAAATTGTTTGAATCAATTATGGCGAAGGTTTTGAATAGTCATGTATCAAATTATYTTAGTATTGATCAGCATGGATTTWTCCAAGMACGCTCAACTGCAACAAACTTATGCTCCTTTGTTTAGTACTTATCAAATAATCTGAATAATAATAAACAAGTGGATACTGTGTATACAGACTTAAGTAAGGCGTTTGATGTTGTTAATCATAGAATACTGCTGTTTAAGTTGAAAGACTATGGATTGTGTAATGGGTTGATTTCATTGTTTCGGTCTCTTTTGGGGGAGAGAAGTCAGTACGTTGAGTATATGGGTTATGAATCAAAATTATATAGATCATTTAGTGGTGTTACCCAAGGTTCAAATCTTGGACCAATTTTGTTTACAATTTTTATTAATGATGCGCTTAGCTTATTTAAAAGTCAAGTATTTGTCTACGCTGATGATTTGAAACCATTGTTACTTTTGCTGACTGTCTCGTCCTGCAGAACGACCTGGATCATTTTGTCGAGTGGTGCCTCGTTAATAAATTAAACATTAACATTAATTGTGACAAGTGCGTTGTGATTACTTTCTCTAGGAAGGTAAATAATAATTTATATAATTACACGATTGATAACACATCCGTTCAAAGGGTGCACCAAATAAAGGACCTCGGGATAGTGATTGACGGCGCACTGTCATTTGTTCCTCACGTCAATGAGATATGTAAGCAAGCAGTAAAAATGTTAGGAGTTATCATTAGAAATACAAAAGAATTTGCAAATATTACGTGCTTAAAAAACCTGTACTATAGTTATGTGAGAAGTAAATTGGAATATTGTGCAATTGTATGGGATCCGTATTATGTTGTTCATATCAGAGCAATTGAACGTGTGCAACGTAGATTTTGCAAATATTTACATATTATGAAACACAAAATTTATCCAGCGAGAGACTACCCGCAGTGCGAATTGCTTGCGGAATTTGGACTTGAATTGCTTTAATCTAGAAGACAACTATTCTGTGTTACATTTTTATTTAAATTAGTACATGGACGTGTATGCTGTTCCCAACTATTAGAGCAATTAAGATTTCGTGTACCCAGAGTAAGCGCACGTAATTCCAAAACGCTTGAATTATACCTATCCCGTACTAACCAGCACTTTCATTCGCCGATAAATAATATGAGCATACGATACAATCAAATATGTAATGATATTGATATATTTATTGAATGCAGTAGTGCGTCTTTTGTTAAGAGTTGTTCCGTTGTATTAGCAAGTAGATTGTAATATTTATTTTGCTGTACTTTTGAGTTAATAATTATAGTTCTTTTTCTTTACATTAATCTTAATTTAATTTATTGTTATCATGCATAATATGTAACAGATGTTAATTAATTATCCTTGTGGACCACTATGGTCTGTTGGGTCAATAAATATTATTATTATTATTATTATTATTATTATTATTATTATTATTATTATTATTATTATTATTATTATTACATATAAGATGTGTTTTAATAATAATAATAATATGTATTCTCCTACAGGTTTAGCATCCAATAACAGGAACATTACAGATAGAAAAATAACATGAAGTGTAACACATTGTTATGACGACAAAATAAACTAAATAAATACATATTGGAATATTAATAATACCTTAACCCAACAAAATAAGCATAATATACAGGGTAACTGAAAACGTACTAAGAATTAACATATTCAACAATTTGGTTTAAAATAAATGATTTAGAGTTATAGTGTATATCGCAAGAACTACAAATAAAGTTAAAATGGCGGCACATAAGCACTATTGGCGATCTTAGAAATACATTCGATCGACCAGTGGAATAGGAAGAGGCTAGGTTCTGACGAGAATTGACATGGGGCACAGCATAGTTAATCTTCTCAAGCAACCAACTACAATCTAAATTATGGTTAACTAGATTATAAAGAAATGCGGCAATAATACAAGTACGGCGAGTTTCCAGTGAAGCAAAATTATACCTGCTTAAAAGAATTTGGTGATCACTGCCTCTCGGCGGATAAAAACCATCGGTTAAAAATGACAAAAATGTAAGAAATTTTCTTTGTACATATTCGAGTTTATCTATATAACATCTATAAATAGGAAACCATATTAACGCCGCGTATTCTAGCCTAGTACGAATAAGGGAACAATATAATAATTGTAATGTGCGTAAATTAGTGAATTCCTTACAATTTCTATAAATTAAACCATAAGAATTGTATGATTTTGGAATTATATCTAAGATATGGTCGTTAAACGTAAACTTTGATCAAACACGACCCCGAGATCCTTAAACTTATTGATTCTATTCAGGACTTCATTATTGATTTGATATTGATAAGGTTATATATTACGACTACGAGTGAACGAAAGCACATTGCATTTTGGAATATTTAAATCTAATCTATTAAGATCACACTATGATGTTAAAGAATTTAAGTCGTCTGCAAACAATAATTTATAACAATTTAATGAGTCTGGTACGTCGTTGATATATAGAAGAAACAAAAGCGGACCTAAATTGGATCCTTGAGGAACAGCCGAGTTTGGCCAAAATGGGTTAGAGACAAAGTTAGCACAGCGAACCCTATATTTTCTCTCCCAATAAGATATGATTTAATCAGTTGAATAAGTGCAGGAGTGCAACCAAGCTTCAGAAACAAATTGGCTGAAGCAGGCCAAGTTGGTCACAGTGGATCTCTTGGGCATAAAGCCATGCTGAAATGGTGATATAAAATTATTAATACATCTCACGATGTTTTTATGCATTAAAGATTCGAAGACTTTGGTAAAGTTACAGATGAGTGAGATTGGCCGATAGTTTTCAATATTACTGATGTTTTTAGTATAGGACATACGTAGGTTGACTTCCAGATCTCTGGAAATTTTGACGTTTGAAGTATAAGGTTGAAAATATAATACAGAGCAGTTGTAAAAATTGAAGCACAGTCTTTTAAAAGAAAACTAGGTATTCCATCCACACCAGCAGCTATTGAATTTTTAGAGTTCTTTAGTGCATTTAAAATTTCATTTTCAGTGAAGTGATTCAAAGAGACAGACGTTGGATAGATTTTTGTTTTTAAGTTAAAAGTAGGGTCGGATAGACGAAAAACACTATTAAAAAAGACGCCAAAAGAATTGACAATGTCTTGTGGATCTGAAATTTCTAGATCGTAAAAGCGCATGACGCCAGGAATTCTGGTGTTTCCTTTCTTCCTTTGAATAAACGACCAAAATTTGCGCGGATCGATATTGATTGCGTTTCAGTATGTAATGGGTAACTTTTGTATACTGAATTAATTAAAGATTTGCTTCTACTACGATACTGTCTGAGTAGATTGAGATAAAAGCTTGTTTTATGCTTCTTATATTTTCTAAACATTTTGTGWTTGAAACGAATGCATWTGATAATTACAGAATCAAACCATGGCGGGTATTGATGACGATGATAAGAAGAACGCTTAGGAACACACAATTCAACCACACCATCGAGTATATCGTAAAATTTGGTACATGCTGAATTGGTGTTTCTAATATCAAATAATGGCGTCCAATTTTACGCAAAATATAATTTAAAACATAAATTTGTTTATTAGATACTGTATTTTGCTTTATAAAGAAGAACTCGTTACAGAAAGTCTTAGTTATACTTAAACCGTAAAATGCTGAGGAGCTTGTCGCTTGTTATTTGCGGGCTTCAGAGCGTACTTCTGGTGTTCAGGGCTTTGATGGTGTTGTGGCTAGCAAATTTGCCTCAAAAGAATGCCGACGTTTTTGGGCAATACTTTGAATGAACAGTGATAACCCTTTTGCGTATACCTTCAAATTCTTGGCAAAAATATGAAACTATCCAGTGGTTGCTTAACAAATCATTGCTCTTCAAGAAGACATGTTGAAAAAGAGAGCCCATATGCAACAACTAATGAGCACAAAAACTGATTCACGAGTTACGTGGTTGATTAAATGGCCGCAGAGAACAGTCATTTGAAACTACGTTTGTGAATTGTGAATTAAACATGATCGATATAAGGATATAACTGATTTGGAGTCAAGTAAATGGATACGTGGCACATAAAACACACATCTTTCAAAAAAATTGTGTGCAACCTAGTAGTGTGACTTCCTCTTACGTTAGCACGGACCGAAGACAGAGCAACGGTACTGATTGCCTACCTTCAGAAACGTTGGTTTTGTACCAAGGACAACCGTTTTCTTGTCAAATGTTCATTTTGGTTTGGTTATGTAAATGATATTTTGTGCATTTTTAAAGAAATATAAGTGGATCTCATTCATTTTTTTTCTTTTATTAATTCATTACTCCATTTAAATTTCGTTTACGAAAGACATTGTCAAAAGCGTCTGCTTCCTAGATTTGTTAATTAAGCGTGATGAACAATATCCATACTCTGCTATCAAAATTTTTAGAAAACCATTGTATGCGGATAATATTCTTTCCTATAATTCTTCCATCCTTATTCACATAAATTAGCTGTATTTCATAGACTTTTTAAAATTACTCTTTTCTATGTGACTTTCGAGAAAAAACTTATTATGATTTTACAAATTGCTTGTAAATTATATATTAAATAAACATTTCAAAATTATTATCATAGGTTGCCGAAAAATAACTTTTTAAAGAAAAGTAAATGTAAACAACCATTATTCCAAAAGTGCCTTTTCCCGAAATTTAAAATTAAAAAATCTCCATCAATTATAAAAAAATGGTTTGCACTTCGTGAGTTATTTGTTCTCAGTAATAACCATTAAGGTTGTGTAAGTGTAAAAAAATATTCATATATTTATGGTGTATGTTATTTCTTTAAAGAAAGTTTCTTTTGGTGTAGAATTTTTTATTTCTTATTATTGGATGTGTTAAATTAAAATGGACCGCCAAATATAATGGTAAGTTTTTTATTCTGTGTTATTTTTATACAATCTAGCACCTTTTCACTACACAGTTTAGTACTTTTATTTTAAAGCTGCTGGGAACACTTGTTGTATGCCTCTGTTGTATTTATGGCGTTCAGTTGCTGTTCTAAATAGTTAATCCATGTGTATGAGAAACGGGTAAAAAGTAGCGAATACACTGTAACGAGTACCTAAACACTAGTAGGCACTTAATGCGCAGAACGTTTAACGAAGAAACAAACCTACTACCCCCATTCACCACGCTAATAGGGATGCTATAGTAGCCATCCTGCATATTCAGACCATGTTGACAGTTCGCATCAGCATTTATACTTGCGTTAATTACGCAAATACTTCGAACAAAACCGGCGCAACGCACAAGGGACTGCCTCCTCAATTATTCACGCCGCCAGGATTTGTAAACAGCCGTAATTAATTTATTTACCGCGCGCGTACCGCCCGCTACCGTGAAACGGCGGAAATCGTCATTTATAAATATTCGAGCGCCAGGACCGCCGGATAAATAAGTAACTACTAGCCGGAATGAAACAAAAACGTGTGTCGGTCGACTTCGCGCTTGACCCGGCCATCAAGAGGCGAATTTTTCATCCGGTTGCGAGTAACAGAACCGACGTCGGCGGTTCATGAAGACTAATGCCCGGAATCTTGGGCGCGCAAAAAGTCTGATTCGCGAGAACTGCACTCATTTTGGCTGATGGAACGTTTCCTGAAAGGTTGCATCTGGAACCGTGTAGGTCTTTCGATGATATCTTTAGAGTGATTCACGCTACATAAATTCTGTAACTAATTAGCTTAATAAATTAAGTGACATTTTAATGAAGTTTTTCTTTTGCTTTTCTGGTTCTTGCGAGTTTATTATAAAGAGTGCCAATAAAGTAAAACAAAATTAACCACTGATCCTTTTTGCGCCGTTTGTATACCCTTATCATCTAAGAAATTTAACCATTATGTCATTTGGCATAAAAAGCAATCAAAATAGATACGATTGGGAAAAATGTCTATTAAAGTGACTCTGATCTCCACATTTAATTAATTAACAAAATTAAAAGAAGCAAAAAACATTTTGCACACCCAATGTTCAAATTACATTCCATTTATAGAATTCCAAACCAGGTAAGGTTTGTTTAGAAGGTTAAATACTTCTACAATGGGCAATGGGGAGCATAAATTGCAGCACGACCCGCGGTTTGGTCTGCAGTGGCAGGGAATGTGGAAGGACGAATTCTATTGCGATTAATTTTGTAATCTTGTTAATTGCTTCCCTGGTAAAGTGAATCTGTGAATTTTTAGAATAGTATAAAGGTGCGGATAGTGATTGTCAGGGATGTAGAAGCTAACAGAATTTTGTAAACATGTATCAGTTCAGTTTATAAATTACCTAGCATCTATTGTATCATGAAGAAGATAATATTGTTGCATGGACACATTAGTATCTTGGAAGGAGGTAAGATAATGATCTGGGATTAACAACTACCTGGACCTGACCGATGCAGTCGTGCCTTTAGCTTAAAGAAACTCAGATAAAGTTAGCCCAATCATCCCACACCGACTCTGTTAGTTGTGTTTTGTCGAGTTGTGGAGTAAAATGTTTCATCAGGAGGTACCAGCTGGAGCTGGCCATCCTCTGGTGCTATAAACTGCTAGACCACACGTCTGCCGCTTGTTGCTTGGTTGTAAGAAGGCTATAGTTGCAAGCAACAATCTATGAGTACAAGTATTACCTGAAGCTATCGTAAATAACAGACAGGTTTGGCACGTTCCACTGTTTTGCAGCGGAGTGGACCGTATCGAAAAATTGTGTTTAGGCTTTTTTAGATTTTTTTTCCGTACACATAAATCAATGAGCATTATTTAATATTATTACTTGACCTACAAATATTTCTCATCATCTCAATAGCTTTTAATGTATGACTAAATCGTATCCTTTCCTAATTTAATGAGTGGTATATATTTTTATAACCATGAATGGTAAACATTCCAATTTCAATGCGGCAGCCCATCCATACTAATTTTTGATCGCGGTGTGCAATCCTCTGCCCTGTTTCTTCACAGGTTAAAATTTTCTTTCAATCCGGAAGGTCATAAACGTAGTTTCTACCTGTATATTTTTTTTGTAAATAAGAAGAAATCGGAGTACTATACAAAAAAACAATTGTGCTTGGCACAAAAAAAATTCGATGAAATTTCAAATTGACATTCTCGCTTCTGAATGTGGACACACCTTTCTACGATTCATTCATTGCATTTTCAACCGCATTGATATGATATGGGGCAGTTGAAACAAAGAATTCGACGAGGGAACACCAGTGGAAAATTTTGAAATGAAATGATGCTAAAAATGAGACACGAAGCTGAAATAACAAGTGTCGATGCATGGAAAAATTCAGTGCGGCATGTACTGGACATTGAAAATCGGTACAGAGCGAATCATGTACAAGAATTAATAACAGAAGGTAATCGTGATTTTAGCAGTGAAAGTGATAGTGAGTAATTTTTTTTAGTTTGTGACTCTTGTAATGTGCTTATTAAGAAGCTGTTATGAACATAATCGATACCGTGTATAAATTTTATTGTGCACCATTGTAATTTTTTTCTAACAAATGTAAATAATTTTCTACTTACTAATTTGTATGTTTTTATATTAAATTTGTATAAATTCGTTATGACATGCAAAGGCTTTTATTTTATGCATCAGAAAATTTAAACCCAATAAAGTATCACATAAAAATAGATCGCGGGTCGCGCCAGTTAGCATCAGGTCGACATTAAATAAAATTTGTTATAAAAGCCTCTATGTTTTATTGATTGTTATAGTGGAAAAGTTAAAATTTTAGCCAACAAGATTTTTATAAATACGGCCCATTTAGGAACTTTAAAGCGTACCACTTATCCCAATAGTTTACGACGGCCGACCATTAAGCTGTAAGACCCTCTGCATAAGTCAGTCTCATAGATCGTTGCTTGATACTTTATCTGATGCAATATTCCACGACGATTTTGGCTTCTGGACAAAGTTGATAGGCAAAAGGATACAATCAATGGAAGCTTCTGCCACCTCTTCGGGATCAGCATATGATACCCCACAGAAACATTGTCTCTTCTTCAGAAATCATAGACATTCAAGCAGAATATGATAGGGTGTTTAGTTCTCCTGTATTCGCGCTTCCTAGATGTAGCTTCATCAACTATACCAATTCTCTCTGTATGTCTCTGTAACTTGATTCGTTTGCCTTTTGGACTTTTGTTTTTGTCTTTCTGATACATTTCGGCGGTCAGTCGAGTGCCTGAGTCAAAGAAAACCAGTGGAAGCTGTCCATGAGCTAAAATCCCGGTCGAAACCATGAATGCTTCGAATGGTGGGATTGAACAAATAGTTCACGTTCTGAAATCAGCTATATTAGGAAGCCCATGAAATTCTGCACATACCTGTGCGATCACGCAAAATTTGACGGTGATTTCGACTGTTTGGCAAGAACTCGATTGTGAACATTTTTTCATCAACACAGACCACCGTCCAAGCGTAGTCCTCATCTCGAAGACATCACTGGAGTCTATCCAGCCTCATCTGATCGGTAAGCTTTTGAGCAGTTCCACGAACATAAGAGCAACGCTTCAGTTTATTTTCACGATCTTACGAACTGTTTCTGTAGAGATATGGAGCTCTATTTAGAAACAGAAGTTGGCTTTTCACTTCTTGGACTGTCCTCGGAAGTGCCAAGCTCCGTGTGTCTTTTGATCGTGTAACAGACGGTTGATTTGGCAACATTGAGCTTCTCGCTGGTAGCAACGCCTGCCTTATAAAGACCCAAAATTTCTTGTACACAACTTCATGTAGAATTCAAATATAACAATATAAATTTTATAACTTTCAGAAATTGTAATGAAACTTTACATCAAACTGAGGTCCAAAGACTTATATGTCACCCTGTATACCTAAAGGAACACCTTCGCTTCCTAATAAACAGGGTGCTTTTTACAGTTACAAGTTCGTCAAAAATACGCGAATTTCATTTATTTTTAATAATCAGCCGTTTCTTAAGTATTGATTTGTAACACTTTAAAACAAGACAATCTTCTATAAACGTTTGATTGCTTGCTAAAGAACGAAGTCATTAAATGAACTAATCCGACAGTTTACAATGACTATAAAACTTCTCGTTGAAGTACAGACCTTTTACTTACTATCTAGACACAGAGCAAGAGTGCAAAGCAATTAATCTGTAAATTTAACTTTACACTCAGCCTCGACAAATTACTTTAACAGGCAACTCAGTCCAGAAAAACGTTTTATTGTAATGAATACACTCGCCGCGGTCGGCATCCCCACAATTACAGTTTACTACTTCTCTAAAGAGATAAACGACGTGCCTTTAAGTCCGTCCTTCCGAAAACCTAATACGTACTTTACACGCTTCACAAATTTCCGGTTGGGGGTATTTACGTTCTTGCTGTACTCCGAGATACGCTTCGATGCAATGTTTTCGAACAATTTGCCAGCAACAACACCAGGGATGAAGGTATTCGATTGGGGTGTTTCAATTTAAAGTACGTTTTCAGGTTTCAGGTTGAATGGAACAACGACAAGGATGATTTGGGCGTTGTATGTTTATGAAATAGCCCTTTGAATCTGTATGTATTTACGCCTTTTGTTTCGTCTCTATACAATACATTTTCTTTAAATAACATGCTTACTGCCGATTCATTTGTACAAGTAGGTACAGTATCGCTTTACGAAATATATTTTGCTACTGTTTCCAGCAGAACTGCTTGCGGCCAGGCGATTTTTGTTATTAATCCTAGGAGACTGAGTAAGCAATTTTAAACAAAAAAACCGCTACAAATTGAATCAATACTTCCACATCCAATTGTCAAAATGACATTCAAGTTTTTATTTCTTATACTATACGATTAGTAATCAGGTTATGAGCATTTTTTCTCTCTACACATTTTTTCTAAGACAACCAGTCCTCCTGATATTAGCAAAAATATATAAATTTTAAAATCGGTTTTTTTCCAAATAACTCGAAAAGGATTAACTTAACAAAAAAATACAAGAGTGCTTTCTGTTCAGAAATATGATTTTCTATATAATACTAAAATTTAAAAAAAATCGTACGAGCAGGCTCCAAAATAAGTTTTTTGGAAGTATTTCCAAAATGTCAAATTTTGGATAAATTTTCTAATACACTTTTTGGGAGAAATTTTATTTCCTTTCTGATAGTGTTTTCATTTTTGAATATATTAAATATATTCGGAGATATTTAGTAAAAACGGTTTTCTTTAAGTGACGCTTTTTTGCTAATATTTTCTAAACATTTTGCTGCACCGAAAATTTATAAGAGCGAATAATACTCGCAGTTATACTACTAATCACATACTAAAACGAAAAAAAATTAAAAAATTAAAATTTGCAAAAAGGGTTACCCCCAATTTCTCCCCCTTGCCGATACCCTACTTACCCCGCAAACAATAGGTCGCTTTGGGTAGTTCAGATCTATACGTTTGCCAAATTTCAAGTTTATATGTTAAGTATTTACACAGCAACCACCAAGAAGCCTTATGATTCATTTTAACCTTAAATCTTGATTGTTTTGAAGCTTTATATTGCGGTACTGTAACACAAACTACACAATACAGTAAATAGTTTGCAGCATATTAATTTTGCAACTTCAGTTAATTGTGTAGAGGGTAATTCAAGGACAAACCGTTATTGATTGTGGTTGTGAAAATTAATAAAATAATTTTCCCTTTAGTGGTTGATTAAGGAACAACAGCTTTMGCMGTGATTTTTGYTTAAAATTTTCTGTAACTGACATATTTTCGATATACTATAGGCTGTTATAGGTACACATACTGTATCTGGTACCACAACGAAGCATTTTCTTTGAAGCCAAAACTTCATCTCGYTCCAAGCTTGTTCTGATCCATCTCGAGAGCACCGAAACTTTTTCCAACCACATCCGCTTCCTCCAGATTAGTTAGCAACTGCCGAAAGTAAACAATAAGCGCTGATTATGCAGAACGCCGTCGTCAAATTTAAACCGATTTCGTCAGTTCGACACACGCGTGCCGCGAATATTTTCCCCGCGGAGGACTCCACCAACCGAATACGAATTGATGAGCGCCGCTATTAAATCTTACACGGCGTGCCCGTTAAGCACCCGATACTCCGGTATACATAATAAATGAAAGAGCCGAAGTTTCCATCGATTCACTTCCTGTATCTAATACGGTTTGATCAATGGGCCTTTCTGCTACATAACAAACCAKTCGTTGGCTCTTAAGACTGATTAAAGGCCCATAAAGGATCCTATTTKTCCTTGTAGGTCTTCGCCTTTCATCCGGCGGATTTGAGGATGCGGTCCGAGCAAGTCCTAATGTTTGTCGGGTTCGGTTTCGCTTATTGGAGATGACTCAGGTGCAAGAAAAAGATACGGTATTGATTCCTTTTGCAGAGAGACCTGAAGCTGCGTTTCTAACGAGATTATTGTTCTGACCATTAGAGGAATTAAACTTGTCCTTTAGAGAGAACTTCAGAGTTTTATCGTGCACGACTGAATGATGTAAGTGAAGTTCTGGAGATAGGTAGAAGTATAGATTGGAAATTGTAGTTGGCATTGTCAAATTAAATTTAATTAATTTCTGATAACTCAATATATTTAAGATTACAGATACAGTATTACATTTCCTATAAATGCCTCATTTGTTCTATTCATCTAACCTATCTAGGTTTCCTAATAGATATTTCGTGATATTATTGGCGGTAAAAGCCAGTTTTAAAGCAAATGGTAAGCCTGAATGAAAAAAAAATTGATGAATTTATATAAAGACAACCTAATGGCGTTTAAAGCTTTCCTAAGTTACCTGTTTAGCGTTTTTACAGTGTATTTGGTTTCTTTTTATACTTAAATTTATGAAAATTAGCTGATCTATTAACTAAAAATGATGTGATACATTGATTACAAAACTATTTGTGTTTGTATTTTTGCTGTACACATTCTGTATTTCGTTTGTTGTCCTTTCTTAGCACAAGAACATCTAAACATCGTCTTTTTCCGTTGTGAAATTGATTTTGGTGAAGCCAGAATATAAGCTTTCCAATAAGTTATCAATGTCACATTTTTGGTGTCAAAAATTGAAAAAATAAAAACGTAATTTACATAACGCAACCATATGCGAGGAAAATACTATTTTTTTAAATCTATTTCTGATCGGTCTATAAACACATTTTCCAGAAAAGGTGACAGGCTATATTAATCTGTGTGTTCTGTGAGATGCATATAGGTCAATTTAATATATTCCTGAATTTTAATATTTAGTTGTTGATAAATGCCTTTAGTCTCTCACATTTTAAAGTTGCATTTGTTAACTGAGAAATAGGTATGCTACATCTAATGAGACGAATTACTCACTTTTCAAGGTTTGAAAGTGTGATGTAGTGGCCGATATTTAAGGCTGTAAGTATTTAGTATATCACACTAGTACACACCATTTTAAATTAATCTTTATTTCAGGACGGTCAGTACAACATGTAATTATGGTTTGAAGGCTTCCGTGGTTGTTGTCGATGACATGTTGTTTTCCGGGGCTGGTTCCCACGTTGGTTATTAGACCTTGACGTTTCGACACTCATGTCGGTGTCTTCCTCAGAAGTAGCTTTGAAACTCAGAGCTACTTCTGAGGAAGACACCGACATGAGTGTCGAAACGTCAAGGTCTAATAACCAACGTGGGAACCAGCCCGGAAAACAACATGTCAACATGTAATTAGTTGAATTTATACAATGTTTATAGTTATTTTAGGGTTTACTCGACCTTAGCTTAGTTTACAGAATACTTTTTTTCCAACGTCAAGCTTTCGACTTCGTCAGGACTTCTACAAGCAGTTTACGATTTTTATATACAAAATATTCTTAAATTACTAATCAACAATTATGTACTTACAGGAAATTTGAGATTATGCAATTTCTATGATATTATTTTCTATGTTTATAGAATCCTTGTATTTAAAGAAAAAAATGGACGAAAGATGATATTTGATATTTTTGAAATTCAAGTTCTGTCAAATTCAAATTTAAAACAATTTCTAGACTACAAACCAATACTACCAATACATCAATATGACCAACTAATACATAATATAAATAACTATTTTTTACTATATTTTTTATTTCATAATTTAATGATCTATTCTTTAATTTATATATATATCAAAAACAACAGACCGCAATTATGAATATACTAAATATGTTAAAAAAATACATTTATACATATATGAGAGTAGGTATTTAATTAATTTCCTTTCGCGGTCTCAAATTATATTTATTTCCTGTTATAACTTCCTTATTTTCGATCACAGAAAATAGACTATCTGTTTAATGCATTACTAGCAGTAGTAGGAGTAATGTTCGTCGTTAACATTAGGAAAATTTCAGATGTGTCTACTGTTACTTATACGAATCGATCTGCATATCTAAGAGTTTCCTTTCCATCGGACTTTTTTATATCATACAAGACCCAACCTCGTTTACCTGTTATTTCTCCCTCTGCAAAACTAGGTATCTTTGGATATTTATATCCCTTTACCCACACACGATCAGGTAAATCTATAGTTTTTACTAGAGTCCCAGTTATTTTGAACTTGTCTCTACATTATGTTCTACAATTTTAGAAACACTGAGTAATCAATTTATTAGAACCCCCCCCCCACCCGAAAAAAACAATATGCAATTTTGACCAGGGAGCATTACTGGAGGGCCATAGATGCAGTGCTAGCTTTGAAGGTTTGATTTCGTTTTATTACAATTTTTATAAGAACGGCACAACAACATCTAAGTCAATGTTAGGCCACACATAAGCCCTTGCCAATGCTTTACATTTGTTTATGCCCAAATGTGCACGTTCTCGAAGTTTAGATAAAATTACTATGCAAAATCATCATAACACATCAATGTTCAATGTGCAACTGATCTCTCTTATTTAATATAGTTTCATATTTTCAGAGATTTGCTCATCTGTGGGCCAAGCATACAAACAAAAACAAAATATGCGATTTAAAATAGTGTCTTCTCATATTCGGACTGCTACTTCGTTGCGATTTATTGCTAAATCTTCTTTTTTATGGTCTGTATGAAAAATTAATTTCTTACCATAAATAGTCATGAAATTTTTTTTACTACATAAAAATAGCTTACGATTCCTTATCGATTTGAGGACTTCTCAGCATCACTTAACGTTCTTGAAGCGTATGCTATGGGTTTTGACTTTTGAATCTTCATCGGTTCACACATAACATAAAACGGCGCCTATGCCATAAGCTTGCTAGACTTAATTTAAATTTAGGATTGTAGTGAACTAAAACTGGAGCGGTACCTAAATCGTTTTTGATCAAGTCAAAACCCTCTTGTTGTTCTCTTGACCAATGCCATTTGGTGCCACGTTTCAATAATTTATAAAGGGATTCAATTTTAAACTTAGATTCTTAATAAATTTAGCATAATAATTCACTAATCCCAGAAACAGGTGCATTTTTAATAGCCATTACTTTGATTCGGCGGTATGTAAACCCTTGACATTTATTTTATGACCTAAAAGTTCTATTTATTCTTGTAAGAAACTTTATTTATTCATTTGAACTTTTAAGCCGTATTTACGTAAAATTTCGAAAACTTTAAATAACGATTTGAAATGTTCTTGTCTGCTTTCTGAAGCAGTTAAAATATCTTCTAAAAAACTTTTACACCCTTCAATATTACAAACAATTGATCGATATGCCGCTAGAAAATGCCAGTACTTTATGCCACTCCATATAACAATCGGTTGTGGCGGAACGGCCCTTTGAGACTATTTATGGTGTCTAATTCAAACTCCGTAAACTTGTGATCAATAAATTTTTTTAAAAAAACTTTGCAGCCATCCAATTTAGCAAAGAGCTCCTTCATTTTTAGAACTGGATTTCTTACAATGCATAAGTGAGGATTTAACGTTCTAATTTGACTGCTGAGAGCTACTTCTGAGGAAGACACCGACATGAGTGTCGAAACCTCAAGACCAATTAAGCCCGGAAAACAACATGTTATCGACAACAACTGRGGAAGTCTTCAAACCAAAAMAATTTAAATTTCTACTTCCTCTGCTGGATCTTCGTCGCCAGTGTGACGTAGTGGCCGATATTTAGGGCGGTAAGTATTTATCAAAATGTMGAAGGTAGACGGACTGACTATGATGAATTATGGCACTAGAAGGTTACGGGAATAGAAGTCACTAGTAAATAGGGAAACTCTTTTCAATTCAGCCAAGCTTTCGGAATTATATTATTCCTTCTTCGGGGCGCTAAAATATTACACAACAAAAGGATACATTGTAGTAAAATAATTCATAAAAAACTTACATTGAGTCAAGGTAAATATTAAATAGGTATTAAAATGCATGTCTATTATTATTAAATAGGTATCTTTACCCACAAAAATAATCCTTTGATAAATTGAAGCATATGAAAAATTCGACGATTAAATTTATTTCACAATACGTTAAAAATTAATAGTTATAACAAAATGATTCCACACATGTGTTCTTGCAGAAGAACAAAGTGACAATTAATTGACAACGATAGAAAAATTATACAAGTAACGCTGCCAAACCACGGAAAAAAATACTTGAAAATTATTTGAAAGTATGAATAAGGTAAGTATAAATTTTTGATAAAACCTAAATATCTGACCTTTTATTAATATAATAGTATCAGTTTCTCTATTAATGTGCACAGTTTCTAAAAACAAGTTTTTCATCAAATTCGGTTCAGTACAGATAATTTTGATATCATTAAAATTAAAAGAATGACTGGTGCTCGTACAATATTCGATTAATACAGATTTAATAGATTTAAGATATCTCTCATATGTTGTTAGCGCCAAATTTAAAACCTTTTGTAAGCACTTGTCATGCGCGCGCTGAAGGTAGGGTCAGTCAAAATTTTACTGGCCGTGGAAACAGTGGCTCTTCCAGTTGTCGTGCCTCCGATAGTTTCGTCAGCGCTTCCAGAAATAAAATCAGAAAAGACAGATGCGGCACTAACCACAGTACTAAACGAAAATTTGATGTAATAGTAATCACACTAGTACACACCGTATTAACTTAATCTTTATTTCAGGACGGCCAGTAATAATGCTGCGAGATAAAGCTCATACATGCAGGAAGTGCCGATCATTGTATCGGGAATACACAAAAACATTTAATAAAAGCTATAGCTAAGCTAGAGAAAGGTAACGCTCCTCATACAATTTGACCGGTTCAGGTTTCAAAACCAACATTAAAATATAACAGACGTACCCCCATTTAAAATGAGGAAAAGTATCAACTAGCAAAAAAGTTAAGTAGAAAGGAGACGTTCTAATACTTCGAACCGAAAAGCACGTATTGATTGTACGGAAGCCGCTTACAAATTAAACCCGCTGCAACTTTCCCTCCCACCTGCAAGGAATTTTCCACCTCTGTAGGGCGCCACGACACTATGCATCCATTATTCAGCCAACTAATGTATTATTTCGAGCGTCCTCGTCATCATACGCTTTGATTTCTCGACTGAAATATTCATCTTGCGCCCTGAAACCGTGCGAGCTAACCCCTAATAGTCTCCACGGTAACGGTCACCGGGAAAATAGAAATTTAATGTACGAATTCAGGCCCTCCCGCCTTCTCAATGATGACAAATGTGAAGCGACTGATTACTGTACGAGCGGAAGGCGCTCCTGAAAAAGTCATACGTATTTTCGCTTCCCAGGGGGGAAATGTTCTCGCTCCCAGCTTTGGTATGTTGCTATACAAAAAGCGTATTATTACGTAGGAGGAAACACCATATCCTGGTGCGGGAATATATGGATATTGTATCCCTGTTTTGCATGCTTCATACTGTAATTGTTCTCACTTCAGATTTATGTAGATGATAAATCTGGCCTAAATACCTAGCTTTAAATTTGACTTATTATTTATATTATTTTAAAACTAGTTGACTCAAAAAAACGATGTCCTGTCCAAATTTCAATAAATTTAAAATGCATGTCTATGCTGTGCTGTCTGCACTGCAACCAACTGCAAGTCACAATTGCAATAAGTCAGAATTCATATCAACCAAATAATTATTTTGTTTCATTAAATTTAAAATCACAGTGAATCTTAACATCTTAAATCTTACATTTCGATTTCTGTTGCAGTGCATAAAATGCTAATATCACTTTAGAACTTTAGACCAATGAGGCAAAGTATTTGTTTTGATTTGTTGATGCAAAATTAATTAAGCTTGTTGCTGCTGTATAACCGTTGTCAATTTAGAACTTACCGTATTCCGAGCGTAAATCTGTAAATTTGTTTGAGACAAATCGACAAACTTAATTCACTCCAACGATTGCGACGAACTTAGGATTGCAGTTGAACTGAAAGTTAACAACTGAATCGTTCGTTCGACGATAAAACAGTGATGATTTTTTCGTGAAAATCGATCAAACTTTATTCACTTTATCAAATGAAGCTTTACTCATAATTTGAAATTAGTTTAAAGCAGTTAAAAATGGATAAAATTCCGTAGTGTATTGTCCAAATTCAATGTGTGTGCCAAATGATATTTCTTGGGAGACGATCGGGAATCAACGTAAAAGCAAAAACAATTTTAATTTTATTTTCATTTAAGGTGCATGCCTTTTTCCAAATTTTCATTTTATCGAAAATCATCAACTGAGTTATTTACATAAAAATATGCAATATTATGTTTCCCAGGAGCACAAACAAAAGAAAAAAGTAAATCAAATGTGTCGTTCCTACCGTCAATTATGATCGAGAGTTATGGTCAACTTCCATCTGTCAAAAAAACTCCATAAATTCATGTAAAAAGGAAACAGTTTTTTGATAAACCGTTATGTTTGCTATACTCAGTGCTGAGGATGGGGGCCTAAAGACATTATATAGAATTATTATAACCATTTCTCTAAATAAACCAAAAAGGATGCGGTTGTTGATTATTGAATTCCTCGTCTAGAAACACAAGAATTTATAATGAAACTATAAATAAAACTGACAAATATTATTTTTTCATGTCATTCATTGTGAGTAGTTATATAAGGTAATGCATTCTATAACGTATTGAATGAGTAAGCGAAACCAAAATTGCACTACATATTTTCCATATTACAGAGAAAAAAGAAAAGTATTCCATAATCGGTAACTTTACTCTAGTAATAGTAATATGTCAGTTTTCAATAAAATTGGATTTTTTTCAACTTTTTTTCCAGGTTCATAAGAACAAAAAAAGAATTGGTCGCGAGTGTATAAAAAATTGCATGGAAAAAACACTTTTAGTTATTCTTGAATTTTTTCTTGGCAACTTTTCGCACTTTTAAGCATGGCGACTTTGTAAAAACCTGAACAAACGTTAAAGTTGCTTTGCTCACCAAAACAACACTAACAACAAATCTTTTAAGTTAAATGACGCTAGATTACTCATATATATAATAGAAGACTCAACAAATATGGATTTTGCACTTTAAATTACCAATACTAATAGTTTTCATTTTTTAATTACGAGTATCTCGGGCCCAATTTTTTTTTGTTAGGTACGAAAGAAAAAATCATTTAATTTGTCAATAACATTGTTGACATAAGGTTAAAGATATATATCGCCCGAATGTAATTTTATATTTACATAAGTTATAATTATTGGAATAGCAGGCATAAATCGTATTGAAAATGTATTGCTAGCTTTGACCGGGATTCGAACGCGGGCGTTTTGAACACTAGTAAAAAACTCTAACCAACCAGTTGTACATGTAGGTATATTTGAATCGTACGACAGTTTATGTTTATTAAAAGGGCCCCGACGGCCAAATACTTTTGAGCTGTAATGTACATTCCTGTAAAGGGTGAGCATTTTTGTACTCCTCGTTTTAGCACACGGTTGCAAGCAGTTATAGCATTAATTTGGCTAGTCATATAGATAAGGCTAAGCGCCAAGGATCCTCCAGCCAGGCCTGCGTTAGCCGCCAAGTGGATAGTTTTGTAACCTTCCAAAATATTAACGTTTTGGGATAACGAGCTATTAATAATATTCTTTCCTGTGATGTTTTCTACAAGAAAGTTCGTAAGACAACTTTTCCAAAGTTAACCGTTTCGGAGATATATATTCATGAATTGCAGTATTCTATCGAGAAAAGGTTCTTTTTACTCCTGGAATAGTTAAGTATGTATCATTTTAAGTGCGATGCGCACTTTTTGATAACGCAGACATTTAATGTGAGACTTTTGCTAATCTTGTGTTTCTGAATGAATGAGTCATAATGGTTGTTAAGCAATTGAATTGCATATAAGTAACATGATACGAGTATACGAGTAAAAGGAATTAGTTTCTTTTCTCTCTTTATTCCTCTTAAAGGTTATATCAAAATATCAATTGATATGCTTTTTCATAACTCAGATTTATAATAACTCTATTCGAGATCACATTATAGTCCCTACAAAAAAATTTAAAATGCCGCATGTACCCCTAAACGTAATTGTCCATAACGATCACAAAGTAAAAGGTGTTAAAAAAAAACTTAAAAATTGAAATGGTGAATTTGATTGCAACATGAAATGATATACTTTATTTTATTATTTTATCCATTAGAAGCATTCCATTAACTGCAAACTTTTGGAAAATATCTATCTATTAGATTTTGGGATTCTGTATAAAAGGTTAGAATTAAAAATCAGAAAAAAATGGTGTACTATGAATTAGAAAAGAGTAATTTATACTTTGACATTAATTTGACATGTTTGCAATTTAACTTGTAGAATTTTGCGAGAGTGGTAAATTTGTTGCTAATTAATTTTTGCGTCATCGTCAGTAGAAAATGATCATCCAATTCAGATTTTCTATTTTGCTATGATGAAAAAACGGATATTAAGATATAAACACTCTTATTTGATGTGTTCTTGTAATAGTACGGCAGTGAGGGTAACTTGTCGTTGGTTGATCATCCCTCTCGCGTGAAGGTATAGTAAAATAAGCAAGATTCGACAATTTTATGCGAACATCATGCATCTGATTAAAACTGCAATCAAAACATGCATTTTAAAAACCAATAGACCAATTAATAGGTGTCTGTTTTTTTATGTCAAAAGAATAGAGTCTGCTAATTGTAATATAAGGTGCATGCTACATGTAAAAATATACAAAAAAGTTGTGTTTCGGGACAAGCATTAGAAATACTTTTTGTAATAATTTTATTCGTATATACAATGCCGTAAATACCAAATACAAGCGTCAATAATTAGGAAGTGGCGTCACTGATCTTGTCGACGTTTGCTGCGGCAACACCTATCGCCAAATAGTAATAGGGACAATTTCGGGATTAACAAAATCCTTTTAGGCACGCAACAACAACAATTGAGGGACAAATATTTAGTTGACCAATTGTCGTTAGGGACAACCAGTGGATCCCTTCTATTCTAAGGCCTATTCCAACTGACACGCTCGAGAATCTAGGAAGCTAGTACTCAAAAATTTTAAAAGAAAACTTGCATTGAACTCACTAATGTTTTTTCTCTTACTTATAAACTATACTCATCTATCATTCTGTTGGCGATGATAAATGGAAATTCTTTTTTAAACTTGCTAAGTAAACGTAGTTAACAACTAACTTAACCAATTACAATTCTTAACCATATTACATTTTCACCATAAAGACATTTTATGAAAACAAATAATTCTGCATCAGTTTAATGTTAATCAGTTTTAGGATAGCTTGTAGAAGTCCACTACAAGCTAGAAAATTAGAATTTCGTACACTTACCAAAATAGCGTAGAATGCTACTCAGAATAACCAAAAGATTATCTTGTGAGGTGAGGTGGCCTGAAACAAAGCAAGCATTATAACCTAAACACACTACAAAGAACTATAAAAAATAGTATTTTAGAATTATTTCAAACAGCTTGCACAGTGGATAAGAGAACAAGATTAAGTACAACGTACAGTACTGTCCGTAAAATTCGATATTATCGGAGTCCATTTTTTTGGTCTGACTTAACGACACACCATAGTTCAGTTCTTACTTTATTTCATCGTTTTTATCTGTTTCGGTTTCCGTTAATATTTGTCAGTATCATGAAAGTAGACAGTGAATCTGGAAGTTGTCGTGTTTTCTCATCTAACAAGATATCCCATGCCATAATTAGAATATGGATTACACCATACCATCTAGTGGTATTATCGCTGGGGACTAGGCTACTATAAGGGACGCCAAATCTTTGCCGTTTTGTCTGCGTTTGGACTATAACTGTGCTGAGGAGGCTTTATAAGCCGAAACAGCTGTCCACAGATTGTTTTGATGCAGCCGACATGGCATAGACGTAATTTTGCTATTATTAAGATATCTCATGTTCATATAATTACAGTATCCTGAAACCAAGCTGTACGTGCACGAAATACCTTTTTTGGTTTAAAAACTGTTTCGAGAATGAATCCGAAGTATTCAGGGCAACATTCCACCCACTCCACCTGTACAACTTTTGTCATATTTGACCCCAACGTAAAACCGAGCACTTCTCCAGCATATTTCCATTAATTTCACCCGGAATTTCAACGAGTTCATTTTTCCAAAACCGCTTTCATTCGTAAAATAAGCGGCAATCCGTAGTGGCTGAAATAGTTCCGTTTCGTGTAAGCCATGAAAGGCGTCGGTCGGTGTATTACTCGGCTGTACAGTAGTTGCATCGCTTTAATTTATATGTTTTGCGGAGGAACGACAGTATTCGTGTTCGGACTGAATAAAGCCATTTAAATCACTGGTGACTGGATGTAAAGTAGCGGGGAAATAGAATGGCAATGGCTTTGGGGTGGCGGTTATTTATTGGCATGCAAAAAAGAGAGGATGCTCAGGATATAGTGCTGAAGAGGTTCGATGTTTCGACAATTTTATCCCTGTTACATGCTAACGATCTAGCGGAGACAACTGTTTGGAAATGCAATTCGTTCGATTGCTATTGAGCGGAATCTAATTTGAATAGTGTTGAAAGATTTAAATTGGATAGATTCAAAACGGTTCACAGCTACAAATATGGAACGGCGACTTTAAAGCTTCAGTATGTGAGTTCTGATAACAAGTTTAGCATGCGTTCACATGATATTTTCTTGTGAAAACTGAGATTACTATTTCTCTGATAGCCTTTTGTATCCCTAAGAAAACGCTAAGCAGTCTGTTGTTGATACGCAGAATTTCCCCAAAATTCAGGTAATGCTTCTGAAAATGATGGTTCCTTGTATTTATTGTATTAGCATCAGGATTATTTTAGGTAAATCCTCTCACTAGGAAGTTATTATCTAGGAAATATGGAGGACTATTACTTAAGTTATGATGCAGTAGTGTATGTATAACAACCAAATGACGCGAATCAAGCAAAACGTCTCTATAGAATTATTTTAAATTACAAGATTAAGATTGATAGAACGATGATCCTTATAATAGGAGACAAAATGTGAAATTTGAATTTCTGGAGGAAACTTAAGCCTTTATAAGCGGAAATTAGAATCATAAATTAATATCAACAAGCACTTCAAAAGGGATAACATGCAGCTTCTTAAGACGAAGGTAAAATATGTATAATTCTGAATATTGGAAATTAAAATAATTTCTTACTAATATGTAATTTCAGTTGAAAAGGTAATGGACCGATTTCACTATGGCTAAATTCTAATTGTAACTATAACTATTATGGACGCTGATACAATTTCAGTTAATTTGAACAAACATACAAATACGTCTTGAGCTATACTAACAACGAATTCAGTGGTTTACATAATGTATGTACTATTTAATGCCATTTTTTGGCAAAAAAAACAGTTTTTGTATCTGAAGGATGATTTTCAGCAAACGTAGTTTTATGGAAGTATAAAATTATTGACTTACTGCAAATAGAAAACTTACTTACGGATATTTTTTATTTCCGCAAGCAGTACAGGTCTCCTTGTTTCATGAAATGTTAAATAGAGCCAAAGTAGTCGATTTGATATGTTTTTTAAAATAACGAAGTTGATGCCTCCTTTTGGTATAAACCAGTAGTACAAAAAAACTGAAATTATCTTATGTAGAACGTCCCTAGTCTAAAATCTAAAAATCCAACCTTTTACAACTTCAAATATTCATAATTTCCATAAAATTAAGAGCCTACTCAGAAGAGATAAGTTGTAGTGGTTCTGTCTCCCGGTACGTGCATTACATAAGTATTGTTTTTAAGCAACAGCATTTGTACAGCCCAAAGAAAGTTGATACAAACTGTGGCCTTCTGTTGTGTTAAAGGGCAGATAAGTGAATAAATAAAAAATTTGATGTGCAAGGACTATTATATATATAAAATATTATTAAATAAAAATCCGGGTTACTTATACGAGAAAATTAGATTTAATATAGACATCCATAACATTAATGTGAGACGTAAAGATCGAATGTTATTTCCTCGACACAGGACATCGGTGTATGAGAAATCAGTTACAACAAAGTTAGTTGCTACAACTCCCTGCCTGACTGTTGTAGCGTGAATAATTTAAACAAATTTAAGAGATGCATGCGCGATTGTCTCTATTGCTATGGCTCAAAGTAATTCAGTACTCAGTCAAATTCTCTCTCTGCGTCCTGTCTGGATGCCCGCGACCTGCTTACGATTACAATTCTTGTTATTCTTTCATTGATTGTGCGCAGTCTGATCTGATCTATATTCGACTTAATTAAATAGATTTTTGTGTAGTTTAATTTACCTTTACGTAATTTAGTTTAATTGTTTTTGATTTGGTGTGAACCTTAATGTAAGCGTGTAGTATTTCCACAAACATATAATATGTTGTTACACCAAGGTTAGGTGGTAGAGCAGAGGAGGGTTTTACACCCTTCAACTGAATCTCACCCTGTGATTCCAGCCTAATTAATTTTATTTGATATTGCTTGTTCATATGTATATATAACAATTTGGTTGTAATTATTAATATTATAGAAAAAATGAAAGGCGATGGTACCAAATTTTAACCTTGCGTCACACCGCTCATTATACTTGTATGACCTAACACCACGATACTTAATAAATTGAATTCGATCAGATAAGAATGAAACATTAAGTTACAGGCATCGTTGATCGATTAATTAGTTTACCAAAATCAGGTTTCCTTAATATTAGTAGAATCAGTGATCTTGTAATAAGAAATTGGGATCCTATAACTGGCAATTACAATTTAGAGTTCAAAGGTGACGGAATTTACCTTTATGAAAAATTACAACCACAATTTTGAATGCAATTCTGGTTGCATTTTTTTTAGGTGTAAAAGCGACCGCCTATAAACGAAAGCTGCCTATCGCGCTCGTAAATCTAAAACT
>QCXZ01000138.1:43983382-44002210 GCA_025024175.1 Rhyzopertha dominica | reverse complement strand
ACCAAGAAAACGAAGAAAGATATCGACCTCCGATTTTTCAAATTCATCTTGCTTGAATAACGAGTTATAACAATTAACAAAAAAATCTATGGGGATGTATTTTATTTTTTAAGATATTTGATCAAATATAAAATTTTCTTAAATAACGCCTCTCGTTGCAATAAATTAGAACTATTTACGATTACATTGGAAACCGTAAAAATCACTTTAAAACTAGCCACCATTCGTTAAATTTCCTTAACCATACTGAAGTTATGCCGTTTTGAAGATTTGAAACTTCTCCCTCTCCTGTTGTCGTTGTCATAGCAACTATAACAGCATATTTCAAATAAAATTTGTTAAGAAGTAAACATAGAATATAATAAGTTTGTGTTAAACCAAAACTGTATTGCAACTTTTCGAAAAAAAAAGAAGATCCTTTGTTAAATCAAATTGAATGCGCCATCTAGCGGCAAAGTTACGCATTTCATAATATTTTAAATGAAATCTATGTGGCTATATTTACTTAACACATTTTAGCCGCTGTCCATCCTTAGCTGATCACCCTGTATATTTGTCGTCAAAGCTCGCAAGCACGACTCAACAGTTTTTTCATTATTCCGTATAATAAATAAGCGTTAAAAATACTCCTAGTTTGTAAAGTTGAACAATTTTGTATTTTTGGTAACAAAGAAGTTACCAATGGTTGACATGTAATATTGTTTTAAACAGGGATGTGTTGCAAAAGCAAGCTTCAATAGCGTTAAAAACATAATGTTTACAAACTGTTGTCGAAAAACCTTATCGCCGCTTTAAAAGACAACCAAGTTTGTATTTTCATGGTATCTAGTCTATTTCAATAAAACAATTGATTTACTGCTGAGGTTTAAGTGAAATGTTTACCTGATGCAACTATTATCCGACCCTTCCACACCTGTGACACTACAATGGAGTCGTCCAGTATCTTGACTTTTCATCATTTTCACACACAGACAAAATACCGAGCGTTCACTGTCTGCTTCTGACAACAACGTATCAAGACGTACACAATTAACAAATAACACACTTTACCGTTACGAAATAACAACTAAAAACAGAAACTATTTGTAAAATTAAAAGCGACCCGGTAACTACACGAGTGTATGGAATACTGTCGTAGCGTGCTCCGATTCCAGAAAAATCCAAGGGTCACTAGGATTTTCCGTCTTATTAGAAATTTCTACGCATGTTCATAGGTTAGCTAAGACAACAACCGTACAGGTGCCGGTAAAGAAGGGTTTGGRATGCRAAAGGAGAAATACAACCACTTTGGTGATAATAGCATAGAAATAAACGCAAGCGTAGACAATTATAAAAGCGTTTTGACTACATCGATTGGTTTTGAGCAAACATTGTAAACAACCCGATGAATCACGATTTCATAAATATTGATTCTGTGAGTAGTATGTTTAAGAAAGCCATCTCTAAAGATACTGGCTGATGTGTGTCGAGTTTTTAGTATTATTGATTTGCTTCATTTTGTAAAGAAGTATAACAAGAATTAGTCATCTAAATTTACGAAGTCTAGCCAAAACGTGAAAAAACTTCACTTGGCAATTTTGACATAATATCGGTAATAGTCTTTACTGTTTTATTTCTGACGACAAATTACACTCATTATTATCAAGATAAAGGGTTTATTAAAACCCACCAAGTATTTTGAAAAATTAAAAGTTGACCAACGCAATCTCAACCAGTGATATATAATGCAGAATTAACATCTGCATATTTTACTACGGAATTTAACGCAAAATCTTGTTTATAATATGGTTAAGTGCCCGCATGTTATGTTACAGTTTATTTATGTCTGAAGTGGCTTCACTGAATCTACTAAGGTTTTCATTGAGAAGAGGATACCAATACAGACTTTATGTCTTTCGCGTGGATTTTGATAGTAATGAATGGGCCATTTACCTTGGGTCAAAATAAACCTAAATAAACCAACGCAAGCATTTTTGTCTTTCATACTGAGAGCGCTAAGGGTGCTCCTTTTTTATTTCGATTTCGTAATATCCTTTTGCCGGTAAATAATATAATAAAACATTTACGTTTCCTAAAAAAACAGTAGATTTATTTTATAAAGATTATTTGTTATGTGTTGCTAAAATGAGTGATTTCGAAACAATCGATTTAAATTAAACAAAATCTAACGATAATAAAATATTTCTAATCTAGTAATCGTGTGTCATCTATCGTTCCTGTTTATGCAAAATGTCAAGTAACAATCTATTCGATAACGAAGAAGTGACTGATGTAGTTAGTGGTAATTTACCTCAACAATGTTTCAATGAGCGCGCTGCTGTAAGAAGTAAGTAAGTAGTAAATTATTTTCAAAATTGTTTGAGAAGACAGCTAAAACTTTAGAGGAGGCAAACTTTTTTCATTTATGTAATTATTTAAAAGCACAATGTAGAAAATAATAACGTTATTAAAAAAAAGAAGAAAGTGATTTCTGAGAGCGGGAATTTTTTTCTTTCCAAGTGGGCGATGTGTCTGTGTCTTCTCGAGCTACAGGTATAGATAACCCTAGTCGTCATCATGGACGTCCAGTAATTCGTGGAATTAATCAAGACAGCAGTACTTGGTGAAAGAGATCTCACGTTGAATATACAACGTATTTCCAACAATAAGAGATTGACTCGTGGAACCACGTACACAAAATTGTATCAACAAAAATTATATCCGTATAATTATACCCCCGGGCAAGGAAATTACCGGAAGACTGAAGGCAGAAGTCCGTGAATTTATACTAGCCACATATAGGGATAATCCGTCGTTTGTGGCTAATTTTTTTTTGCTGATAAGGCAAACGTTTACTAGAGGGTGCATAGGACAAATTGCCGTGTGTGGACTGAAGAAAAGGWAACACTATATTGATTCGACATTTTCAATATCAGCTTAATATCCAATACTTGGTTTAGAATTGTTCACGACAACTTTGTAGGTCCTAACTGAATTTCCAGCAACTACTGGTGCTCATTATTTATTTAGATTTCCCTCAGAAGCGGCACATAATAAGCATACCTCTCTTAAAGTAAATCCCCACTGTTTTTTTAAGAAATAGATTTGCAAAAACAAAATAATAAGGTTGCATCCTTAGCGCTCTTTGTAATTTTACTAAAATTGTAAATATAGGTACTTTTTTATTTGCACCTATTAGGTATACCACCGTACAAAATTTGAATAAAATGTTTTGAAAAGCCAAATAGCTGCCGAAAAATGAAATAGTTGATTAGAGAGCTATATTTTGGTAGCTTGGTAAAGGAAATGCAATAAATACTCTTAATACTGTTATGGTCCATTCGTTACCGGACATCCACGAGCTTTATGGTTGCCATTCTCAACCCAAACAGGAAGAGATTAAATAATAACTTTCACTGGAACCTTACCCTTGAATGATTTTTAATAAAAGTAAACTAGGGTTATTACATAAGTTAGAAAGGTGCATGCAATTCAAAATCTACTCCTGTTACTTGTTTTTTTTTTTTATTTTTAGTTTATCAAAGCATACTTTAAAATCSGCTATAGAAAAACACCAGAAAATATTGTCCATTATGGMAGGGTGTAGTAGGAAKGTGTCATTCTGTCCAAAAAGTTCCGACAGAAATTTAATACAAAACGTGCCATCAAAAAGCAGTTACAAGCTGTAAAACCAGACGATATTGAAGCCAACGCAAAGCTCCTCCTAGAGACGCCCCAAGTTGCCGGCGTACTGGTGTCCCACTTTTAAAACATCAATTCCCAGGTTTCCTTTGGAAGAACAATCCATTACTTGCCCTTTACGGCGATTGTGAGGATAGCACGCCTCGCCTGGAAGATATCGTGGCCTGACAGGAAAATGGATAAATTGCAACAAACGAGCGTAATAGCGTTACTAACAATTTTTCCCCTCGGGCGTAATTCTGATTCTATCCGGGAAAATTTAATTACCAGCCGCGAACGATGGAATCTGTTGGTAAAAGTTTCGCCCCCCAAACGTTGTTTGTTCAGAATTTTCACGTGCTGTCTGCTGTGAAAGGATTAGATGATCTGCCATGGCAAATGTCGGATAAACGTGAGCTTAGTTACAGATCGTTTCATTTCGCTAATCTTCTTTCTAACGATTTTTGTAGGTAAATTGTAAATGAAGTAACAGTTCTAGTATCATCTTAATAACTTTGTTCGATTTCGCCGCAACGACTTCGTTCCTGACACCGTTTAGAGGAATAGCGGACGTAAAATAGCAATTTAGCGGACTAGTCCTCTTTACTTTATACTTACATTCAACGAATAATAAGTAAAGACTTTTTGTAGGCAATATTAAAGCTACTAATTGTTTTACATTTTTGATTAAATGGAATAGAGTTACATAAAATAGAGATATTATAAGAGCTTAGCTTATTGTACGTTATTTTACGAGGTATTTCACGACATCTGACAAAAACATGAAATTGTCATTACATTTCAAATGTTAGAAACAGTAGTTATGAAACGTTGTCAGGTGTTAAAAACATTGTTCATATTTAAGAATTTTGAAGTAGTAAGTAAATAACATTTTATTTTATTAATTGAGAAAATTTCTTTGAAAAAGAAGGCTTGTTGTCCATTCCTTTAACCATAAATTGAGGATCATAGTAGTTGCTCTGCAGCTGGTATTAATACTGTTGTCATTTTGCAATATCTATATTCGTTCCTAAGGTTTTAAATTAAATTATACCCTAAGCAAATATGGATCTTGTAGTAGACATGGTTGATATGCTATATAGTTACAGCACTTGTCTATAGAGCCTTGTTGATTTGACAAATTTTATATATCAAAAATTTTAGATACTCTGTTGTAATTTTGGAGCTCTATGCATTGCTAAAAAGACTCCATTTTCAAACAATGTTTTTGGAAATAAGATTTCTTGCAGTAAATAGTTGACTTCCTATGTAAATCGTACTGTTGAACAGTTGACTTAGCGTTATAATTTACTACTAGGCTTTACTTTATTTCAAGAACAGTTAGCCATACCAAATATTGTCCAAGACCAATTTTGTATAAAATATATTATTCCACTATAAATGTCTTTAAATGCATGTCTGTGCTATGCTGTCTGCACCGCAACCAATTATAGACAGATCTGTTTCGCTATTATTAGATCTCGTTAGTGAATTTAGGTCTAGTGCAGACAGCATGGCACAGAACTTTAGACAGCAGTACCCGTTATAGCAGCTAGGTGGCTGACAGATAATATTACTATCTAATTATCTACTAACTTCAAATATCATTTAGAACGGACGAAACAAGATGTTAAAAAACGGGTTTGATGACTTTTCACATTGAATATCGTAATCATATACAGGAGATTCTGAGACTTTTGAGCTAACTTATAAAATGTAAATAAGGATTTAAACATGTTTACAGCTTATAATCTCTTTTTCCGAGGTTTGGCTTTTTCTCACCTTATACGACTGCCCTAGGTATTTCTGAAATTGTTCGAGCACAAACATGACTAATCCGAACTGCGTATAATGCGTTCGCCTAACAACAATACCTTTTTATTTCACTCGCAGCCTGATGTCGGCAGCGAGATAAGATGTTAAAAGGCGAGATTCTGGAAGGTATCCGAGACGCGATTCTTGTAACTTCCGCACTCTGAAAGCCTTAGMAAGCTCTAATCCGATAAAAACATAAAACGTAAGCTTTTTGTAGGAATTACGCGCCACCGGCAGTCAGCTGACAAAAGAAGAGCTCTCAGATGGATATTTCGACAAATTCGCGGGGCTTTAATTCAGGTAAAAATCCTGTCGCTGAAAGAAAGATGGCAAGAGGTAACGAAGTTAATTTTCTAGTTATAGGACCAGGCTGAAATTGAATTTAACGCGAATTGGAGAGTGTCGAAGGCAATACAGATTCGAGCTATAAACAAACATAGATATCTTCCGGTTTTTTAATGTTTCTCCCAAATAAATACAAACGAAGAAGCACAATTTGTCAAAGCCTTTGGGACATAAATTTTAGATTTAACTTATACTTACTAAATAACTGGGACAACTATTCAAATAATTTGCAAATGGAAGGCGTCAGGAATAAAGATATTTACTAAGGACATTGAGCAACCTATTCGGTAGCGTCCTTTTTCCGGGAGCGAATTCAAGATCTTACGTATTGCCAAAAATTTCAAACAAACTAGAAAACAATTTATTATTAACTGGGTATTTTCATTTCAATGTCATTAGTACAAAATTATCATATAATAACAATACTTAACGTAAAATACCAATTGAAATACTTATGCACGATCACAGATTTATTCGTTTGAATGATCTAAGCGACCGTAAATTTTCATTACATTGAGTGCTATACAATGAACTTTGGAAAACAAAAACTAAACTAAGTTTAGAAACATTTAAAATATAAAAGAAATTTGTAAAACAACACTGAATTGATAAAATACAACACCTAACCTATTTCGTGTTATTACTTGCCCAGGTTAATACTCCTCTCTTATAAGAACTTAAGTGTAAAAGTACAATTCTTTTAGAGAATATAAGAATATGAGCAGTGATGGGCGTTATCCGTAAATTATAATTTTCTACGTTACATGCGTAAAAAATGTAGATAAAGCACTTTGGCGTAGATTTTAAGTAGAAAATATAAAACGAGTATATTATGGCTAAAATGTATTAAGTACATACTAAATCAGAATGAAATTAGTTTGATTCTAATTTCCCTGTTTTGTTGGGTTCTCCATGTGTCAAATTTCTTAAAATTTTATAGTTTTTTATATCTAATACGTTAAATGGACATAGACGTCGCTTTTTATTATATTAAAGTCTTCGCAAATAAGTAGAAATCGACTTCTTATGTTAAAATAGTGTTTACTCTTCTTTCTTTGCCAAGCTTTCGATTTTCATTTCAAATCTTCGTCAGGGCTTCTATAAACATTTACAATGGTACATAAGTATAACAACATGTAGTTGAACCGTACTGAAAATGCGGTTTATAATAAGGGGCCAACTAAAACATGCAAAATACGATCCACTTATGTATAATGTTATTTGGAATTTGAAGTTTTGATTTTAGACAGATTAATGACAAAATCTGAAAGTTGCAACATAGCTACCACATTTTTTTAAATAACTGCACGGTTTACTAAATATTTTTATTTTCTTAACTTATGATTTTAATATGTCTGAGACAATAAATAGGTGTAAATGTAAATATTATATTACAAACTTGCATGTCATGTTTCAGTAAGTAGTCAATGTATACTTCTTTGAAACACAAAAGACAAATCATATGTTTACGACATCTTTCCTTCCACAACTATATTAAGTTGTTTTCCTAACACACTATCAAATTCGGTACCGCAGTTACAAGTTGATTTTTTTCCAAAGAATTTTTTTACTACAACACAACTAGTTGGTCATAGTTAGTTGCTTCTTTAGATCAATGTATCTAGTTCAGCAACAAGAACTGCTTGTGTACCCTGTTGATCTGCTTTCAAAGAATTTGCGATAAAAGAACATGAGTACCTTATGAAATTTCTGTTTACAGAGAAGAAAGAACATAAAATCATAGCTTACAGTCATTAATGAGTCCATTTGACCGACTGAGGGCTTCAAAGTGCTTTTCACAGCACGCTTGTCGGGTCTTCTGGCCCTAAGGTATGATCAAATATGTTATTGCTGTTTAGACATTTACTACGTTTAGAGCAGTAGTGGTAATAGACACTATTAAAATAACTAAATATTTCAAAATTTCTGATTATCTACACAATGCTTTTTTCTACAGTAGAATTTCAAAGTAGAATATTACATAGTTTATGCGTAGACAATAGCGTAATCTATATGATGTATTCTACGCGCCCATCACTGAATATGAGGTACCTACAACGGGACTCTTAATTTGCTCGTGGATATTTTTTATTTTGTTTCTATAATTATGATGAACTCTAATAAAGCAACAAACTGTCACAACCATAATTGGCAAATTTTCCCATTTCACTTACTTCACCAGCCACGTCTAATGAAATATGAAAGCACTAAAAATTATACGTGCTCAGAGACCCTCTTTAAATTCTTCCCGAGGGATCACCCCTTTTCCCATTTACATACACACGCACGCAGGGGTCCTTCCAAAAATCAAATAAATTGTCTTAACACGTGAGCATGCGACCCTACACGGTTTTCTAACAAACATACGCGACACCATAGGCGTAGATTGGTGAACTGGACAAGTATGCTACCAATTTGTTATTGTTATAGATGATAACATTCTCGTACAGAACTTATATCCAATAAGTGTTGAACAAATTTCCGATACCCTAAAACGATTAATAAAGAAATCGTGGTTTCCATGGAAACAAAATTTGTTTGACTCCTACAAACCAGAAATGAGATCGAAAATATATAATAATAAAATATAAGCAAGGTATTCCTTGTGTGGACCTATCAAAGAATGGAAGACTTGAAAAGTTTATGATGGAGAATGAGAAGCCCAAAATGTCGAAGAACTTTGACGCGGAAAAGACATAAAATTTCAAGATATCGATGTAAATGTCGTCTAAAACTATATCCAGATGTCCATGGAAAGTTGCGCTTAGTGGAGGACTAGATTAAAGAACCCGTCTTTTACTTAGTTCAAGTTTATAATTTTGTTGTTTAAAATACAATTAGTTATCATAATTTTTTAATTTAATACATTTTGTGAACGGAAAAATGTTGTTGAATCTTGTACCAAAACTTATGGGACCTATTGCTTTTCTTGTATATTAGAAGAGCTCCAAGATTTGATTTTATAATTGGTAAAGCTGTTTTGGCTAGAATGTAGTCATCTTCGGTACCATTTACAATAATAATTATACAAATACATTTGAGAAGAAGACGTTGTTAAAATGGAAATGAACAGATTTGACCATTTTGACAACGTCGGATTTTTTTCTGAAATTTCTTCTTCTTCTTCTCCACTTCAGGCATTAGGCATTTTGCCTCTTACGGTACCCATCTTTTTYTCGCTCTGCCTGCACTTGTTCTTCCAGAGCATTTGTAAAATCGTGCTCTAACAGGTAGTCTGTTTTCGTCCATTCGTTTTAGGTGTTCTTTCCTCTTGATATTTTCTTTTATTTTGTCTAGTCTTGTGCAATCTGGTATATTTGTCTTTGCAAATCGTCTTATGTTTCAGTCATCGGCACACAGAAGAGTGTTCAGTGCAATGTACTGGCCTAGGTATATTCGTTTTGTACACTGAAGTTTCCATTGTTTTACAACAGCATCTATGTATATGTTGAAGGGTGTGAAATACTACATCCCTGTCTGACTCCTTTATTTATTGCTATTTCCCTAGATATTTTGCCGTTTATATCCACCTGTATTGAAGTGTTGAAATATAGACTTTGTATCGATTGTATTAAGTGTCTTGGGTATCCTTGTTCTCTCATAATTTGCATCGGTTTATGTTGTCAAAAGCTTTTTCGAAGTCTATGCGGCTTACACGCGTTTCCTTGTTGCATTTTCTGTGTTTTTCTATAATTTGTTGTATTATGAATATTCATCAGATCCATCAATTGTAGATCTGAAATTTATTTGTATAATTATTTTTGTAAATGGTATTGATCATGGCTTTACCAATTATAAAGATTAAGTGGATAAACTTGAAGCTCTTTTGATATACAAGGAAATCAATAATCACTCATATCAATTCAGAGAAAACTGATCAGTTTTTTATTTTCATGCGACATATGTTAGTTTCAAAAAAATCATCGTCGACGTAGGATGAAAACTGAATATTCCGAGCATTTCCTCGCAACGAAAGAAATAAAAACAGTCGGATTTGGTATGCAAAAAGCGTAGAGATAATTATGGACATTTGCCGTGCAATTTGCTTTGAAAGGCCTCCCAGAGAGATTCGAAACAAGTGACGATGCTAATATGTATTCAGGGTGTGTCGCTGGTGTAAACTTGCAGGCTATTAAAATCGAAATTTGTCGCGACGTTCTTTATTGGGGTTGCGGGTTTGCTAGCAAAGACGATTCTTGCCACGAACGCAGATTTTGCCAAAATGGAGCTATTCGTTGATTACTGTTCAATCCCAAAAACTATCATTGTCTGCATAAAATTCATGCTAATAACTAATAAAAGGAATAGGAAACTAAGTTAATGAAATACTTGAAAGCTACCCAACCCGGAGTAGCAAACTGAACTGAACTAAGAAATTAGCGATAGTCTTCTGGTCTCTTCAACATTTGCGTTAGACACATCTTGTGGTTCCAGCTTACATAGGAGATGATACAGTCTTCATTTACATGTAACAGCTTTCAGCTTTTAGAAATTTAACTAATTTAGTTTCTATTTGTCTAAACATTACATAATACATATTTCTCTGTATTGTATTGCTTATTAAATAATAGCTAAAGTATCATTATGGCAACTTTAGTGTCTGGTCCATGGCATAACCTTTTTCTACACTTATAACTTCTGGAAGTTATCAGACCTTCAAGTTGTGGATGAAGTGAAATAACCGACTAAGAATATGATAATAAATTAAAAATCAAGGTAAATATTTTTGCTCGACTTATAAACAAATCAAATGTTTAGTAATGTTATAAACACCTATGGCAAACAATACGACAGAAAAATTGGGAGTGGAACCCAGTTTTCAAGCATTAACACCGTTAAGACATGGAACAAGGTATACAATTTGATTACGAACATACAGATGAGTCAATTTCAGATCATAGAATGTCATACAAAATTATACATTCTTGATCAATCGTTGAACTTAGTAGAAGAAAGATCCACGCTAATAGAGAGTTATTTTACTCTTAAATGTTTATTTCATTTATTATAATGGGGTCCTTGTCTTTTTGCTTTTATTACAGAATATGAATCTGCATAAAAATAATAGAAACCACTTTTTCTATTTTTTCATATCCCTCATATAAAGCTTAGAATTAGCAACGTTTGAAATTTATATCTGACATCGTGGGCCCAGGTTGCTCGTGGTTGGTTGGGACTGT
Organism: Rhyzopertha dominica; assembly: GCA_025024175.1. Classification (NCBI taxonomy): domain Eukaryota; kingdom Metazoa; phylum Arthropoda; class Insecta; order Coleoptera; family Bostrichidae; genus Rhyzopertha; species Rhyzopertha dominica. The sequence continues at coordinate 43,991,210 of QCXZ01000138.1, read as the reverse complement.
GTGATGTTGCCAACTGCGTGCCGATCAGTGTTCCAGAGCATTTCTCATATGTTAATCTGTATCGGTGAATTATTTGACGATCCCTTTACATATCTTTGCTCCGTAACTGCACAATATAAATTATGCGAACATACAAATAAAAATAATAATATAACCTAACAAAACGTAAACAAAGCATCAGCACATGCTTAAAAAATATCAAACGTGAAATAGTAAATGCGTTCCCTACCAAAGCCGCAAAACCCCAACTCATTGCGGGACTGATGACGTAGCGAACAAAATTCAAACTGTGAAATTCAAAAATAAAAATTATGTTCCAAAACATTACAATATTTTTTATGGGTGGCTTCTTTATCCAGGGGAACCCCTGGATAACCATCCAGGGGGTTAAAGGCAAGCACCCCATTAAATAATGCATGCAAATTTGCAAGACAAACTGAATTTTAACGATAATTTAGATATAGAAGCAAATGATGTACGAAAAAGTTATACGGTGTCAGCCACATTTATCATATCAACAGAATCTTCTATATTGGATGAAACAGATATTCTTTATATAGAGTTTCTATAAATGATTCACGCAACGCGGGCGGCGTTGATTTCTGAACTCTTTGTGCTGCCTTTTTATAACTGTTGCCAAGCTACAATATGCACGGCGATCACTGAACGTCACAAAATTGACGGCTTTATAAAGATTTTTCAACAATTTACGGTTCTATTTCTCTTTCAAACGTAAGAAACAATAATTATTGGTATAGTAAGCTTGTGGTAACTTCTACACACTTCTCTCTTGCACCGTGGAAGCTCTGTGTAGTTAATAACACTTAGTTTGTGAATTTTACCCATTGCGGTAGGCTAAAAACATCGTTCCGTCCATCATAGTACAATTATTTAACAGGCTTATTGTAGCAACAACCCTAAAAATACGATACATAACCTAAAAGTTATACGAAACCGTGTCAGCCCACAGCTCCGACCGAAATGTGGGCTTTCCGCAACCTTAAACTTGATTATTGCACAAAACACTACAGAATATGTTGAAAATACAAACTCCCACGCGTTTTCTCGTATTAAAATATATCAAATAATTCAACAATCGACAGATGGCAAATATTTGTCAAAGCAATTGTTGTGTTCACCTTCCTGAGAGGCGGCAAACTGATTTAATCGACAACTTCCATAAGCGCCCTGTAGTATGAATCATTTATAGAAAGCCTGTAATACCTATAAAACAAATGCTGAATGAAAAGCTCGAAGAGTTGACCGTTAAATAACATGATTGCTTTGTTTGTTTGCTACATTGTTCTAAAAGGTTTTTTTGTCATTTGAAATAAGAACCCTGTATACTTTGAAGGGTATTGGTTTGTTTTTAGACTTTATCCAAAGCTTCTAAATGTTATGAGTATTATATATTTATTTATATTTACAAATTACATTGGATATTTGTTATTTTCTGGATTCATGATATACTACCTAGTGTTTTGTAATAAATTATTGTTTATATTCGCTTACCGTTATAATTTAATATTAAACCAAACGGAAAGCTCTCTTAAAAGAGACTTGGCGTGGCCTTATTATAGGTCTATAGCATAAGTACCTGCACAGTAGTAAAACTTGCAGAAAACCAAATAAAACCTACTTTTATAGGCGTGTCACACAGGTTATTACCAAACAAGGAACGGGTAACGCCAGCGGCCGCATTACGCGGTAACACCACCCCGCAGTATGTATTCACGTTAACCAATTTACGTTTTCAATAGAACGGCGAAGCCAACTCTCTCTAAGGTTAATGTATAAAGAAAACCCGCTYCGGTACCTGAATACCCACTTTATTATTGATGCCTCGCTAGAAGAATTTTCCACGGAAAACTAAGAAATTTAATATGCTTCGACAGAATTCCTGCAACGCAGGAAATTCGCTACTCGATTCTGCCAGCATTTGCGAAGAGAATGAATGTATCACGTTTTAGAATCCTTAGATCGAACGGCGTCGAAGTAATATGCAACTGCAAGTGGTGTGTATTGGAATGCCGCTTTGGCGTCGGGAACGTTTTACCTACGTGTGTTTCGTGGAGTACTATCACGTATAAAGCATCAAAGTGTCAAATATATAAAGCTGTAGGGGTTTCGTACTGGAACTAAAACAGCTGTTTTAGAAATTGAGAGCTAGAAATGAGAATGGAAGAAAGATATGAAATAAAATGTGCATTTACAYCARATTGTGAACTGACCCACCTAAGTGGACTGGCAATAACTGTTTGTGCATTTGTTTCCTTATAGAAATAAAACAAATGATGAAAACAAATGGCGCTAGTTTATACATGGGAAAATTAAAGACAATCACACAGTTTCAAACTCTGGCAAACAATAGAGCAGGGGTTCGTAAAAAACGGGTCAAGCAACCCACGGTTTTATCTTTCTAACGCTCACGTAATACCTGCTGTTGTGTAAATTAATTCGTATAATTTGATGCACATTTGACGTTTGATCCGTTTAACAAATTTGTCGTTTATTGCACTGATGAAAATAACACGCTAACAACGCTGTAACAAATACGGTCATTATTGATTCTGGGAAAAGTTCACAAATCGCACAGCACAGTACAGTTTGTTGTACCAGCACTACAACGCGTCGTATATTGACGACAAAAACCATCACCGGATTACTTGACCTGTTTTTTTACGATCGTTACTGCAACTATAGCTTGTAAAGTAATTATTATCATATTATCATAATGTACAAATTGTTCCCCTTTTATTCGTTGGTGTTATTGGTCTTGCTTATGCTCGGTAGAAATACATCTTCCATGTCGTTGTCCCTAGCTCTAGGTGGTCATTCCCCTTTCCCTTTCCTGGTTTTACAGATTATATTTATATGCATCTCACAGCTCATGTATAACAGGTGGTCATACCATAGCAGCAAGACTTCCTCATCCCGATAGCACTGACTCCACCCAAGTGTTTCTCTCACTCCGGATATCTAATATAAACATTAATTTTTCTCAAGCGTGATATTTCTTCATAGCAATGAATGCATTCCTTATCGAATAATACATTTGAACAGTAATTTCCATTCTGTCTATAACTTCTGTTTCTCGGTTGTTGCCATAAAAATGCATCCACTTATTTTATCACACTATCATCTAGTACTATGTCCATCTTTCGTCGTGCATTTATAACTATTACTTCGGTCTTATTCTTGTCTATATTTAGGCTTTCTTTCTTTATTGTGTCACCCATATTTTTAATTCAATTTATATTCTTTAAAGATAGCACAATCTTATAATTAAAACGTTACTAAGCACTGTTTCCCTTTATACATCGTCAAAGGCTTTCTCGGGGCTAAAAAGTGCTATACGAACTAGCCCTCTATATAGTACTTGCTTTTTTGTCTATTTGCTTAATGGTAAATATATAGTCTTGTATATTTCTGCCCTTTATAAATCCTCTCTGTTATTACTACCGGTTTGCAACGTCTTCGCAATCTTGGCTTCAGAACCCTCTCATATACTTTAGACACTACGCTTACCATCGTTATACCTCTATCGTTATTGCAGTCAGACGTAGCATATTTCTTGTGTACGCATATGATGATTGCAGATTTGGCTCAATTTTGTAGCCTATTGTTTTCATGGTTTTATAATATGAGATGTTATGTCATCGCGTCCGGCTGATATAAATATAGATAGAGAATAAGTAATGGATATAGGTTATGATATAGGTAGGCATAGTGCGCACCACATACGATGTCTCTTTGATGGCCAATTTGAAAAATTGAAATAATTTGGCAACGTCGTCAGCTATTGTCAGTGACAAAAATAAGTAAAATCYCACCAAAAACATAAAAATGTAAGTCTCGCAAAGATGTGCCTTCCACCACAAAAGTTCGAAGATCTCACGTGAATCCAAGTCAGTTAGTATCTGTGGAAGCACCTATTCAAAAACTATATCATAAATTCGATAATTAGAATGTGAATGACAATGCCATCTAATGGCAATAGGGTATCATCCACTTCTCTCTGTGGAGAACTAACGTCGGCTTTTTCGACAGACATAAGAATGCTAATGCTCAGGGTATATTTAACAACTCCGCCTTAACTGCTGGAGGAAAACCAACGCGATATTTAATTTATGGCATGAGGGACGACACTGTGAGGAACCTACTGCTGCTGACCATCTACTCTACGACCAATGAAGCCGTATGAAGGGATGAAGCAGTACAACGTGGGAGCTCCATTGCCAGTGATCGTGCAAAAGCCTGCTACGAAGGAACATCCATTTATAGGCAGTTTAAGGAAGAAAAAGGACAGGACTTTCGTCTATGTTGTCATCTTTGGAAGGACTCAACGACTCAGTCTACAGAATCGCGCAACCCAAGATCAAGGATGAAGGTGGTATATTTGAAATCCCAAAAAATTGAATTGATTGGGACGGTCAGCTTTTAAGGAGGGGGTAGTGTTTTATGCTAGGGGATAATCAGCGCCATCTATGGACCAGAGTTGCAGGTCTGCAGATGTAGTGTTAGTAGACACTGCAATCCATTAGGTAGTGATCCTAACATCAGATAGGTGGCAGGGAATATCGATTCTCCAGTAAATTCTATCTATGGAATGTACGCTAAGTTTAGACAGAGAAGCGAGATGTCCTTCTAGAAACGACTAGAAAATGGTGCAGGCGGAAACTACACTATATAAAGCTTCCATATGATATATATTTACTAAAATAAGCTTTTTTACATAGGACCACAGAACTTTTTTCGCTGGAAGAACTGCATCACGAGACTTGAATTTATGTTTTCGGTGCGATACGCTTTTAAAGTCCAAGGTTAAAAACCAACCTTATTTTTTGAACAACCTAATATTACATTATCCTTTCCCTACTTTGGGCATATCACCCTGCAAAGTGCCGACGACCCCAGCACACTACACTTCACATTTTGCGAAACAGCTCCCTTTCGAGAGGTTTTCAGCCTACATCCCGCTAATTTTCCCGTCCTCTTTTTTCATCCAGACTCCCTCATACACACGTCCGGCACGTTCCCGTCCTCTCACAGGCTTCCTCTCAAATTGTGGACGTTCAAGTTTTAAATAAAGCCCGACTTTTATGCGTCAGCCCCTCACACAAAGCCCTCCGCCATGCACGGCCGCAAAAAACGGGGGTAATTCAGCCGGCCCGGAGCGGCGCGTCTTTTTTCCCGCGGACGCCGCGACGACCGGTAAATAAGAAGTCGTCGTCGTCGTTGAGAATTAACGCGACCGTGTCGGCCGCAGGAAGGCCCCGAGGGACGTACGCTTCAAAGTAACCGTCGTGCACGCACCCTCCGAGGGCTGATTAAGCGGCGGCGGTTTCGAGACGGCCGCGGCCTGCAGTACGGCGATATGGGGGTTGGGGTGGGAATTTTCGTTGTTTGCTTTTATTGATCTGCGATCTGTCCGAGACACGGATCCTCCAATTTAAAGGGACTTGAGGGACTTTGGATGCAATTGATGCAGCTTATAGGAAGATGGTTGCAGCTGAGGAAAAATTCAGTTAGTTTCATTCCAATGCGTCAGTGAAATAACAACTGATACCTGTTATTAAACTGCCAAGTCGAGTAAGCGCACAACCGTACCATACTTGTCTCGAAGCGACTCCGGACATTTCGACCCCCTCTAACTTCGTTGTGGATGAAGTTAAAAGCCTGGATTTTTGGTGTCCAGTAGGACATACATATTTAGCTATGTTACCAAATTACATACTGTTTGCGCCTATAGTTTACGACCTATTGCTATTACTTCTCTAATTTTGTCACTTCTAAGGTATTTCTAGCAGTCCCAAACTTCAAATTTTGCATTCGGTTGGTGTTTAGCCTTTAAAGTAAGGAAATACTCAAACATAGTTTCGTTTTCTAAATTTTAGTTTTGTTTTCCTTGCGATCGGTGAATACACGTCTCTATGTGAATCTGATAAATGACGAAAAATGTTCTCGTTTCTTGGAAGTCAACTCCATCTGATTAAATAGTTTTTCAAGTAATAAAATTAATTAACGGCCTAGGGCAAGTGGTGGTCGACTTAGACAAGAAAGAAAAATGGACCCCGCGCGGTAATAAGCTAAAGTATTACCAAATGGCACCGATCGGCAGTGGCGTACTAACACGTATGTAGGGTATCTATTTGGCATAAAATAAGGAAAATTGAACTACGCCACTGAAAGCATGCCCGTGAATTAAATTAAGTTCCTACTTGCGGAAGCTGATTTCTTGACTMCAACCTTTACATCTACAAGCTACGCATAAAACCATGTCGCACCGTTGCTTTTGCTTGGGAAAAAATTGATAATGTTGCAGAATATTGGGCAAAATCTATGTTCGATTTTGGTAGCACTTTAGGTATATGCGTCAACCGCTTAGTTACATATCTATATTTTTCCTTATTTAAGTGGCCGCGCTCATTAGCTGACATAGATAGCTATATGTTGCAATGGAACTGAAATATCGTACCTACTTAACGATCCCTATAGAGATGGTTTGTGTTTGTACCATTCTTTGTCGTCCTATATTTGGGAATACTAATTAGTAATAAGACATTAAGCGTGCTACAGTTGAGTATGCGATAGCGCGCTGGGATCAGATGCAATATACGTGTGACCAGATGCTATACGTATTTTTGCAAGCATGTGACGAGCATGGAGACACTATCTGGTGGCACGGCAGTGCCCCAACCAAGTCCACCAAGCGCACAACCGTACCATACTTTTATCGAAAACACTCTGTGTACTTTCGGCCCCCCTTTAACTTCATTGTGGAAAAAGCTAGAAGTCAGAATTTTCTTTAGTGACTAAAAGGACATACTACAATTAGCTAAATTCGTAAATTACATACTATTTATTTTTAGCAATAGTTCATAGACCATGGTTATGCCGAATTTATAACACAATACTATTCAATATGTTGCCAGGTAAAGCAAGTATACCAACCGTGTAATAAAATATCAGGTAGCGAAAATTTAATAGCAAGCTGTGATCTAGTGATCGTCTCATAATAATGAGCAACTTAATCCAAAAGATTACCAAAATTGTCGAGAATGCTATCAAAAGACATGTTGTGAGTGCAGAAGTGAAGAAAGATACTTACGAAAAAACATCTAAAATTATGCACAAGTGTATTGAATACAGTCACGCTGAGCTTCCAGTGAACGATCCGCAACATGTTAAAAAATTGTTATTATCGGCGTCAAATTTTGGGAAACAATCATTTTCTAGTTTCAACGAAGTTCCTTAATAATAATTAATAATAATAATATGTGCCACACGTAATGAAAAACACAACAGTAAATAAAAACGAACAAAGGTGAACGCTTTGTTATGAGAAATGACGCTGCGAACATCGTGCTTTTTTCATTTACGATTTCTATCGAGTTTGCCTCATATTTATGTGGATGGCATATTTGAATATTTGTCCCAAATTTCCTTTAACTCTTCATCATTCATGGATTTAGAAATGGGTTGCACTGTTTCTCCATGTATCGTAACTGGAGATTTTGAACTCCTATACAAACCAGTATAGCTAAAGGCTTTCCAGATACAAAACTCGCAGATTATTGATACAACTCAGGAAAGTAGTCGTAATCGGGAAGTTCTAGAGATTGGTCTTCTACGGAGTCTAAGAAAAAGAATGGAGAAAGAAATGGATGTGGCAAGATATTTAACGTACCATAAGTTGTTACAAGATGTTTCGATTACTTACACTGCAGACGACTTCAAATTTTCTCCGCAAATATGGGCTGAACAATAATAGTCTATTCTGCAGAGTATAACAAATACGTATGGGGTTAACATACATGCATCAATT
>QCXZ01000138.1:43939729-43983282 GCA_025024175.1 Rhyzopertha dominica | reverse complement strand
GATCCCAAATCCTTGAAAGATATAGTTATTTTCATGATAATCCCCAGTGCCCGAAGAGATCTGCCAATCCTGTTATTTAGGGTGCTTCAAAGCTTAATTTGGAAACTAACGCGATATCTAAGTCACGCACGCAATCCACCCTTTCCAGTACTATGTTATTTATTTGATAATTTCCATACGGTATAAAACAAAGTAACTTTGAGCCAGTTTTGTCCAGAATCATCCTAWCTTTCATGACATCTTGGATTGATTTTACCGATCTGTATTAATCCAGGTAAATGTCTTTTGTTTTATATAATCATGATATAAACTATGTATTTAGTGTATGTTGCAATTTGCAGTTACCTCAATGAATTTACATAACATTTTGAAGAGTTTTTTCGCAGCTTTTAAATCCCTTCAATACGTTGTGTACTCTGATCCAATTATCCTTAAACGTTCGCGTTCTTGTACTATACTTTCATAACCCTTTAACCTTCTTTTTCGCTCCCTTCTTACAATACACCTTTTTATAATGTATAATTCAAAACGTCCGTTTGTGGCGCTTGGAAAAGATGTAGAATTTAATAAGATTTTGGTCTTACAAGTTATTATAACAAATAAAGTAAGTTGTTTTTACATCCATATATACCCCTACAATTTAGCCCTTTAGGATGGGTCCATTCTAGGAGTATATTAGATCTGATGATCACAACTTCTTCAGTAGAAAGGAGTTTTAAATACTCAAAATTCTTATATTTCCTTCACACCTAGGCTTTGAAAGAAAATTACTGATTAGTCCTAGTCGCTAAATAACATATTCAAATTGCGCACCGATAAAGCAGTCGATGAATAAATTCTCTTTGAAAATTGTCAATGGCTTCTCGAAGCACTTTAAATGTTCTAAATTCTTCGGTCTATTAAGGGCGGTACTTTTAAAATATATCCACATAAAATTAATGTAGGGTTACCAAATCTGAGGATCTGACTTAATTTACCCTATCTGAGAAGATGACATTGCTGTAGTGCTGGAATATGCACATACAGAAGAAAATATAAATATCTTGATACAGTCAGGGTCATCTGAAAACGCTTTATATATTTTTAACGATTTTACGGAATGTTTAAGGCCGCCATATTAAAATAGAAACTAATGTCTTTAATGATAATGTACAATAATAGTGTACATTTTATACTAAAAACTACATGATGATTATTAGATGTTATCCGACAGATGTATATTTATCATCAATTAATCCGACAAAAACTTAATTGCTCGACCTCTCTTATCCCAGTTTTAACAATCTTGAACTCCGAACAAAAATTCTTTATACCAAATAACTCGTAAACGACTGTTGAAACAATAATATTTCTCGTTTTTACTGTTGTGCGTTAAAATATTTATAACGCGTATGAATCGTAAAGCGTTATTGACGAAATGTTGTCTAAAGGTTAGTTATTCCGTAGCCTGTTGAATACAAAAGCAGATAAGCTTACTTGTGTAACGTTTATAATTAAGAGCCGGGTCTTCCACAAAAAAAACACACACTGACAACAGAAAGGGGGCCTATAAATAATAGGTGAGCTGGCGTGGACCTGGTATCAGGAGATTTAGAAGGCGGATGATTTATTGTGCATTTTGTTGCTTTGCTGCCACATCTCATCAGTGAAATTAGACAGCTGCACTATAAAGTACCTTTCCAATGAGCAGCAGGTAAAAAATAAAATTGATACTAGGAAAAATGTATGTATTATAAAATGAAAGAAATAGAAAGGAATAACTTAACAGCAGGTCATGTTTTAATAGCATGATGAAAAATCAATCAACGATAGAATGGTGGCAAGATAAACAAAATTACCAGTTGAGAAAAACAGCTTGAATATTCAAATAAACGTATTCTGGAAAAATGGACTTGAAAATATACAGGGCGTCCCAATGTAAATTTTTTCATGGGGTATATTATATTTTACATTTGTAAGTAGAAATGCAGCTATAGGGTAAAATACCGACAATATGTCTAATGATAAAAATTATAATAATAATCTTCCAACGGGATGACACCCAATTAGAGTAAAAAATATTTAGAATAATAATACAATTTTCTGACTAATGATATGACAAAAAATAATATGTACACAACATAACGCAATAACATAATGACATAACATAATGCAATAACATTTAAAAACAAAATGGTAACAATAAAAAAACAAAAAATTAGTTGGTCCTTTCTATTATTGCATTTATTTAAATTTTATTGTTATTTTAATCCTCATATCAAGCTATGTGATTAGTGAAATAAGTCCATATTTAAAGATTCCTAGCATTTTAATCTTGGTATATGTAGGTTAATTCTGGACAGAATACATGGGCAGTCAACACAACTGTGGAGCAGATCATAAAGAAGCTTGATTACGTGTATGGTTATTCTATTACTAAGAGAGACCATCCAACAATGTTTGATGACTGATGCCTCTGCCAGGGTGATGCCCGTCAGTTAAAGAGTTAAAGAAATCTTCTTTGAATATGTTCTAATATCGATAAATGTATATCGTACAAAAGGTATCAGATAATGGAGCAGTATTCTAACGCATGCAAAATATAAACATTCAGCATTTCTAAAATCTTTGCAGTTCCTCACAATGAATCCTATGCTAGACCTTTGTAGAGCAAAAGCCAAATCATTGATGATAGAGAGAAAAAGTAAAGGACACAAGTTGGACCCTTGAGGTACTCCTTGAATCGAATGTGTAAGAACGGACGTTTTGATCTTCAACTAATTGTATGCGATTCAACAAATAAGACTTAAGAAGCTTAGTTAGACAATCAGATAGCCCAAAATTATGTAACCTATTGACAAGAAGAAAAATATGTGTAAATGACGTCAACTTGGCTATTGTTATCACGAACTTCAGATATAAATTGAGAAAATAAAGCATGTTAGTAATTGTCGATTTCTTGGCTAATGCTACTACGAACTGTCTCATATACCCTTCTGTACAAAATCATCTCAAATAATATAGACATATTCATTAATATCAAAACAGATCTATAGTTATTCATTAAAGTTGGATCGCTTTTTTTAGAACTGGACAAATTACGAGACTGCTTTCAAATATCAGGAAATTATGAATATTTTAAAATGAGATTAAATTAAAATTATGGAGCTTTTTCGCAATGCTCGGACACCCTGTATACTCTATTGTGCTCAGCCAGATTTTTTTTTTTAATTCTGTAAGAATATGTCAGAAACTACTCTTCTAGAAAACTTTACAGGAATTATTCGCAGGTAATATCCCTAGTACATCATTTCTTTCGGATAACGAGTTTCTATGTTATTTGTTTTAAGCAAATGGTTTACAAACGAGTTTTTAGGCAAGATTATTTCCTGAGCTACATAAAAATAACAAACAAACCTTGTCAAACCCGGACGATATTTATCCGATTTTTTCCGGCAAAACTGCTGACAGCTACGTCAAAATAACTTCCCACTTGAAAATTAAATATAACCAACTGATGGGTCAAAATTGACACGAGGAAAATAATCTATAAAAATTACTCTAACCATCTTGCAGAATATTAAAAAAAAAAATTCAATGAATGAGAGATGACTTGAACAGTAAAAAAGTCTTGAATTTAAATAATGATTCAACATTCAATTTAAAAGTGTGACAATTTGATATTTTACGGTGGCGGCACGAAACATTTGATATTTTCGCTTAAACTTTAATATTGAAAAAGCTTATATGGCAACACTGCCCCTAAAGTTCGATTTGTATCATTCAGACATATTACTGCATTTATGTTTGCTAGGAGGGGTCAGGTGAAGCTAATTGCATTAGAGTGTGGCTCGAGGGGAAGCCTTGTAAATATATCATTAGGTGAAAATATCGATAGCATGTCTCCGCAATTACTGCACTTTATCAGGCGAACAAATCTTATCACGGCGGTTCCTAAAATGTCTAGTTACACTTGTTGTAATCTACACGGCTATATTTAAACCTGATAGTTATGTTATAATGAGAAACAAAGTGATTTAGTAGATTCGAGTTTTCGCGGAAGGTTATTGTAAACAATTTAAGACGAATATTCGAATATATCTCATTGAAATGTTCAATCGTTCAATAAATTACCCTTAACGCCTGTTTACAGATTTGCTTCCAGAAATTCAACTCGATTCAACTAAACTATTGCCAATAAATTAACGTATATTCCTGCCAAACTTGCTAAACAGGTGTGTATCCCAAATTAAAAGCTACCTACGTCAGGAATATGATGAATTTTATCGCAATCCCGCAAGCAAATAACTACATTAACCATGAGCTTGCTATAATGAATCACTTTTACCTGAAACAGAAGCAAACAAGTTACGTAATGTGATTAATTAAAAGATTTGCTCAAAGCTTTAGTGTATTGCCGCCACGATTTTTGTGCGTATTTCGTAAATCACTGTTGAACTTTACACGTTCAAGTGCTGCCTTTATTTGAATAAGTAATAATATTTACGAAACACCACTAATCTCAATACCAGGAATGGCATCTGAGTTATACAAGGATATGCGTATAATCCAAGCACTTAGTGAAGTCAATGAATACTTTAGATTATGCTGTTTACTTAAACAGTAATTTTTCAAATAGTTTCAATGACGTGATACCACCACATTGTTTGCAGGCATTTTGCTAAAGTGAGTACAATGTTTGCTTTTTCTCCGAAATGCATAAAATAACTAATGTAAATGGAATTCAATGATAAACTCCATATAATGTTACGTCTGTGTTAGAAGTAGTAATTGTGCAAATGCAAAATCCGCATTTAATTTATCTAATCTACAGCAATGCAAGCTAGTCGTATTTCTTGGTTTTGTTACGTTTTATAAATAGTACAGTCTAACCTAGATAAAATTTGGGTTACCTAGCTATACCTATTGCAAAAGAGGATAAAGTATCTAGTCAAATGAAACAAGCAAACAAGATTCCCTTAGCTATATTTTCCACTTCCCATCACATCGCAATTTACATTTTTGGCGAGTACGTTTTTAGCTTACCATGACAATAAGAACAAAAAATAGTGTATCGTGATAAAAAATGGTGTATAACATTCAAATGCTTAATCTTGATAATAATAATAACTCCCTTGAATGGACCCTTAAATTAATTTCTTTGCTCTATAGATACTAATAACTGATAATAATGGTCGTATTATGTATTTTATTTAAGTTTATTAGGATATTTCGACCTAGATTATAACTCTATACTTCCAAGTTTTCAACTGATTTACTCAAGTCTTCTTCAGGGAACTACAAGTGTTATCGACTCTAAACATGTATGCAAATACAAAACTATTAACAATACTTACATATTTTGAATTATTATATACGAACTAGAATTAATAGAATTAATTTATTCAACCATAGGATCTTTATGTGGATTATATGATAGTAATATGAATAAATTATACTTAAATTTTGAATATCTGTTTTCTTATTAATATTATTCTGTTTTTTATAAATATATATCATTTCCAGAAAAGATCTTTTACATAAATTTTGTTCTTTATCTAAAATTTTAATATTATCAAAATCTATTTTATGTGGTGGAGTATTATCCATAAGATGGGTAGTAAGTGCTCATCTCTGTTTATTACCCTTGATGTCACTTTTATGTAATGAGATACGATTCCTTAAATTTTGGGAAGTTTGTCCTAAATATACCTTTTCACATGTTAAATATTTAATTTCGCATACAACATTTGAATTATTCATTAATTTAGTTTTATCTTTATTTATTGTAGTTGCAAAATTTAAGAAATCGTATCTCATTACATAAAAGTGACATCTAGGGTAATAAACAGAGATGTGCACTTACTACCCATGTTATAGATAATACTCCACCACATAAAATAGATTTTGATAATATTAAAATTTTAGATAAAGAACAAAATTTATGTAAAAGATCTTTTCTCGAAATGGTATATATTTATAAAAAAACAGAATAATATTAATAAAAAAACAGATATTCAAAATTTAAGTATAATTTATTCATATTTACTATCATATAATCCACATAAAGATCCCGTGGTTGAATAAAGTAATCGGATGTAAAAATATCACAGTTTGTTTAGAAAAATTTTGCTTTGTCAACTTTCAATTTTGATGTCAAATAATAAATTAATGTTCTAGTTCGTATATAATAATTCAAAATATGAATATCCTAATAAACTTAAATAAGATACTAATAACTATAATATACACGGCGTCCCAAACTCAAAGGTAATCATCAAACCTGAATCAGCTCATTTTAAATCGAAATAATCACATAGGTACATTATTATCAATTTTTTTAAGATTTAAAAGTTATAGGTGTTTTGATAGATATTATGAAAATCACTACAAGTGTTTCCGCTAAAACGTGATCGAGATTTTGTATAGAGAATCTTGATCTCGAAGACAGTATAATGAATCACAAAATATATAAATATCTGGTACATCATGAATACGTTGAATCGTTTTAAAGGTACACTCATTGGGAACCATTCTAATCAGTTGGATAGTTTGGAAACAACCTGATTGTTTTGAATGTATGTGCTTTGTTTTACTACATTTATCAGATACCGAACTTGACCTAAACATTCATTCTTAAATACATAATAGCGATAAATCTAGTGAAACACACAGCACATATATACAGTCAGCTAATTTCCAAGCTACCTAATTGATTTCGTCATCATTTGATGATATTCTATAAAAAAATACATACTTGTATAAGGAAAGACAAATAAATATTAGGATTTATGTATTTTTTTCCAAAAGTATATCGATTTACAGCTACTACAGGTGTATGGTACAATATTTATAGACACTATTTAATTAATTATTTAATAATTAATAATTATAATTAAGAATTGTGCAAAAAAAATAAACACAAACCTTTATTTTTATTGATCTACTAGTAAATAGAGAAAAGCAAAGTTCAGAGGTACATATATATTTAAATTTCAAAATAATTCAGTCAAAAGAATTTGTAGAAGTACATGGTACACGCAATGTGTATAATGAAAGTGATCTAAGTTCCTTATTATCCAACACGTTTTTGCATGAAAAAATGAATGAACGAGAACTTGAATATTCATCAACTAGATGCAACATATACATATATTGTGCTACACTTTGTGTTAACCTCATAACTACTTGGTAATGTTCAGCTCAGAGTTAACCTGTCAAACTCTTTTCTCTTTCGGTACTTTTTCGTTACAGTTTTCAAACGATTTATACCATTAGAAATTTAGAAAACACAACCACTTATTAGATTAGATTATTAGCATTCTGATATAATCACTGTTCAATACCCATTTCTATTATTTATATTTTACGGTTTTAAGAATTTTCATTTGTAGTGGTCTTATTAATGTTCGCAATGAAATCATTTACATAAGTATATGTCAGAACTGAACAATTTGGTATAAAAACGTATAAATTTTACCTCATATTTAATGGTTAAATACTGCACGGCCGTGAAAATGCATAAAACCTTCTATCGCAATGCTGTTGATAAGAAAAACTAAGGCTGTGCGTACAGTACATGCATAATAAAATAAATAACAAGCGGAAAGCTTATACCTACAGTCGAGTGCGGAAATATCATTTGTTACTTAGGTTACTTTCATTTGTTTCTACAGGTTCAATAAATAAATTAGTTAATATTAAAAATAAAGTAGTATATTTAGTGCAATATACAGAATCGAAACTCAATCTTTATGATTTATAGCAATTTTAGGTCTATTTTTCTTGTAAAAAATGTTCATTTTAGTACAATAGGTAATTAAAATTCAGTTTACATTTAAGCAAAACTATCTTACAAAAAAGTACAGGAATACTGAAATAAGAGTGATTTCTGTAGCTGCTATAGTACATTTTCTCAAAAATTCTACTGCTTTGCCATGTGATTGTAATTATGGTGATTAAGGTTCTTTTTCTTATGTTGCTGCTGGGTTTATTACGCGTAACTTTTAAACAGTAATCAATTTGATAATGACATATGTGATCTGCTTCAGTTTAAACCATCATGTTTGGAACACCCTGCATATACTAAAAAAACTCGATGCTTTACATGCATTTGTTCGTTATTTGTGAATACATACTACTTGATTTCTCTAACGATAACTGCACAAGTGTGCATTTATGAAAATCAAATAGCAAACGATTAGGGGGGTACAAATAGTACAACGCATGTAACATGCATTATATAATTAATTGGAAGTAAGTGGGATATTGTCTCAAACCAAGGCTGCTCATTAGAAATCCAGCGTTTTCTCCGGTGCAGTCGGTAACTCTTGTAATCGAACCCATAAATAACAACGACACATTATAAGGCGTCCTTAAATGGACAGTCATACAATGCAAAAAACTAGCCGTAACGCTCGTACAGCTGAATACATCTATTAATCACACCGATGTGAGTAGTCATTGATTCCTGAGGATTTACTGTACGTTTGAAACAAGCAGATCGATTAGTACTGCGAGTTAAGAAGCTATAATATAATTTTTAAGGCCAAAAAAATAAACAGGAATGTAGCGAAGTTTTTGTTCCATTCCTTCAAGCAAATATTAGAATACGAGGGTGAATTTCGAAATTGTGTTCTTTGATGTTCTTTGACAAAGACTAGATGTATAATCGAAATCGAAACGTCAGATCAATAGTTTTTTCTGGGTCTTATAGGCAAGAGTGTATTTGCGAAAATATTCTTAATGACAGACTAAATTATGAGGTGGAGTTAGTGGATTATTAGATGGGGAAATATACAAAACGTTATACTGAGATCTTACTTCAAGCATTTCAAAATTATTACTAATCTTATTAAACCTTCAAATCTTGTTTAACAAGCAAAACTGTACTTGAAGCCTTATGTGAGAAAAACCCAAATTCTTCATTAGAATTTATTGATGTCATAAAAGAACTGAGTATTTCGAAACTGATATTTTAGTTAGCTTTGATGAGATTTCCTTATTTACCAAAGTACCAAACCCGAAACGATCGATGTTAAATCCAAACTTTGTAAAGACCCAACATGTGATAGCCAAATTACTTGAGCACTATTTAAAATCTTACTTCTTTCCTTCCTTCCTATGGAACGGTATTTTTATGAACAAAAATCAGGTTACGCAATGGTTTCACCTTAAAGTCCTACAGTGGCAAATTAGTTTATGGAAAACTTTAGAGGAAGCGACTAACACTTTTCAGTTTTAACATAAATGTTAGTACAGCTATGTAAACGATGCTTCTGTTATTTAGCCCTACGGCATGCAAAAGTTAGGAAGGTTTCTAAATCATCTGAATACTCAAAACCCTGAAATAAAGTTTAGGGTAGATTTGTAAACAACGGTAGCTTACCTTTGTTGAATACCTATCTACAAAGAAAACACTGGTCAGTTAATTAGGACACAAGGTTTATATAAAGCCAGAGCTCAACGAATTTTAAACGAAAGTTAAAGTAATATGAATATTTGTCGACTTTCTATTAAAAAGCTCGTCCATAATCATATAAAAAACTATATTAATATAATTTAAAAGAAATTTGCAGTTATATTTTCGTTTTCGTGGACCGGCGTTGCTTGGCTCTTTTGTTTTCTTTGTTTCTTTGTGAAAATTGTGTTTTTCTTTTTCTAAACCCCTGGATTTTGGCTCATCGCAAAGGTTCCTCTCATGTAAATCTCAACCAAATACACTCTACAAAATGACTTGTTCTTGCGGCAAAAAACAGGCCAGACAAGACGAAAAGTAAGGACCCGTTTGAAAAAACACTTACTTGTTACTCGACTGCAACAAATAGATAAATCTTCAGCAACTGAACATTCATATTTAACTAAATACTGATAACTTTTGTACTTTTCTTTTATCAAGTAGTTCGTAAATATCTAGTAAGTAGTTCATTTTTATTCGATCGGTTTAGATTTTATCAGCTCTATATGACATGTCCCTTCCTTGGAGATTTATTTACTTTCAAAATTTTGTTTGAACTTGTATCATACATTTTTTTGAAGTTTTTCTTTCACTTGTCAATTTGTGACAATTAAAGTTTTTGTACTTCTTTATTAGAAAATTACATATATAGAACATTAATGTACAGCCCCACACAACAACCATGCCCTGGACGGGACTCCAACTCGCAACTCCAGCGTTTAGACGCAGATACGCTAACCACTGGACCACCTATTTTGGAAGTCCTCTTCTTTGAATAACATTATAGGTGTAATCCAAACGTCAGATCAAAATGTTTGTTAAGCGACAGTGTCCTTCCGAAAATATTATAATCTTATTATATACGAGTTTACACTGTTTATAAAGTAGTCAAATAATCGTTTGTTTTCGGTGGATCACTCGGCATTATAATACACAATTAAGGTCACAATCCCATGTAGGATGGACAGGGTACTATATTCTTACAGAAAACAACAAAACTTCGTAATGCAATACGACGTGGATCACGCATGTATTGATTTCATGTCATACATTAAATGTGTTGTCAAAGTGTGTTAGTCTGTAATATACAGAATAAATAGCATCGTCCTATTTTAGGGATGACACTGGATTGTTTTCGATCCGATAAAAATGCGATACTAGACGACAACAAGAAGAGACAGGAGACCTTTGCAAACAAATTTACATTTTAATCCCGATCTCAGAGTCTAGATATGCAAAGTCCAGATTTATTTTTATAAATTAAGGTTTGTCTTTATTTTGTAAATACTCTATTTATTGAAATAACGTTCCTGTAACTTGTAAGCTTTTTCTAAATATATATTTAGAGGGAACTATTATTACTATTTACAAAATTTCAGAAGCGCACTTATCATCCCGTTCTTTTTTTGTCGCAGCTAAAACAAAGCAACTTCAAACTGCAACCCATTCCAGCTATGCATTTCTAACGCAGAAGCGGCAAGCATACAATTGAATGCGATAAGCCAAAGCTTTTCCGGAACCGAGCTACTGGCACCGTTTTGTGACCTATCTTAAACTGATAAAAGCTACACGAGTGTATGTCGGTGACAGAACTAAACTGACTGTATTATTTTCCAGGTCGCCAGTCAAAACGACTGATGATAGACATCGAATCACACAGATCGTTGGGCCGTACAGCGATCTAAAAATATTTCTGTATCTGGCTCGTTTTTTTCCTGTTGGTGTGGCGTCGTCTGCCGGATTTTTTAAATGTTAGCCTGCAGGTGAAAAGAACGGTGAAGGCTACAGAAGAAAAAGAACTAAAGCCTCTAGAGACTACCTACTGTGACACAAACAGTAATCGGTAAAGGTTCTTGTTTCTATTTTCTCACTAAAATACGGGTTAATACCTTAGATTATTTGGAACAGGTTGTAAATATCGCCGGAGTTGTTAATCAAATTACGAGCTAAATTATGTACTGTGGACAAAAACGCTTTAGCAGAAGTCTTTTAATAGCAATACAAAAACTGATGTAACTTCTTGTTTATGTCCATTTTGACATTTTATAAAGGCAACCTAACTATTGTAACTATTATACTTCAATTTTATTAAATATGTAAACAAACACGATATTCTGAGGACGGGAAAAGAAAATGTGCACGATCTGATTTATTATCCATAAAATGTGGAGTTCCGCAAGGCCCGACTTTAGGTGTTGTGTTGTTAGCACTAAATATCAACGATTTACCGCGTGCTTTAAGGAAAAACAAAGCGATAAAATATATGTAGACGATACTCCGACATTGTTCTCTGTGAAAACACCAACTCCTATCGAAAGTAAATTATATTCTATAATAATTTGTTACGATTTCACTTTTGACAAACAAACAAATAATAACAACATGAACATACCACTTCAGAATGAACAGTAAATAAAATTCATTCTTTGTCATTTAATGCGTCAGCTTAAAAATATTCTTAACCAGAAACGATTATGTTTTATTCTAGAAATATTTATTCGGGAGTATTTCATAAGGCAGTCTTTAAAAGTCAGGAGCAATTATATGTTGCATATATAGGTTATCACAAACTATGTGCAAAGATTTACATCTTTAGGAATAACCGATTATTGGTATCTAAATCTAATAAACTACTTTATACAAAAACGCAAAATTTTTAATATGCTTTCCGTAGTACTAAAGAATAAGTAAAGACTATTAAAAAAATTATGTTGGAATTTCTCCAGAAACACTACGCTTACACTGTTGTGAATTTTCGTTTTGTTTGTTATGATGATTGATGTATGTAATGTTTCTTTATTGTGACTTGTCCTATATAATGTATTTGTTTTTAATACGATATAAATATATGTTATTATTATTATTAAAAATTAAGAGAAAGAATACATACACAGAGAGAGAGAGAGAGAGAAAGAGAGAGAGAGAGAGAGAGAGAGATATTCGAGCTAACGATAGAAACAGAACAACCTATTTTTACAAAACAGCACCACCTAAAAACTACTGAATATTTATAGGTAAATTAATGCTTGTCTGAAAGATAAAAGGTATTTCTCAAACAAATATACTTAATTTTTTGCTAAAATAATAGCTAATTACGAGGTCTAGCTTTCAAATTATTTTTAGCCTACACTTTTACGAATTTTGATTACTGCACCACTTGGTTTGCACATAAAAAATAGCTTACGTAAAAATGTCGATCACGAGCTTTAGAGTAAGACCATTTTCAACGATATCGGTGCAGTAATCATGGAGTGGTCCTGTTTTGTAGAATAATTGTGTTTCTCTTTTATCGGATGGATTTTTTCTCTCTCTCCAGGATCACATTTGAAGAAAAAAAAACTGCATATGGATTTTATTGAGCCCTGAATGAGAAGTCTTTTTCTAATCCTTACAACGGTAGAGGAAAATCAGCAAAATGTTTACTCGAGTATCTTCTCGATAGCAGGTCTGTCACTCAAGAAAAATAAATGAAAAACTACTCTAGCACCATCATTAAGGGGTTGTATCTTCACGAATATGTAGGGCGTAGGTATGTGCATTAACTGCTAGGTAATTGAAAGAAATTAATAAATGTTTAGCATCACAAGAAATTCAGACAAGTTCTGGTGGTGAAACACTGGACTAGGGCTTTTAAACTTGTCAAAGAGACCTGCAGATGCCAGACATCAGAAAATGGTTGTTTGCAAATAAAGCATTGATTTGGTCCAGGGCATGGAACTGTAAATTGCACAAATCACTGTTAAAATAATTATGGTTCAGCTGGAACGATTTTATACGAAGAACTAGCCTAAAAAAGATGTCTGCTTGATGGGTACTAATAATGTTGACACCAGAACAAAACAATCGCTTCATAGTTACAATTTTGAAGATCTAGCTATGAACATTTTTTGAGTGACAGTATGTATGGCAAGATTCAATATCAGCCTAAAATAACAATCAAAATTTCTTATCTTCGATAAAGATACTCAACTGGAGCTGGGAATCTCTATTGATTAGCACACTCATTCATGTTCTACACCACGACAAAAAAAAGTAGTAAGACTACATCGTGTAGGCGTAGTACGATCACAAATTTAAACCTCCTAACATTCAAGGTTGTGGCAATTAAAAAGTTCCGCCTTTCATGTAAAAAAAGACACGTTTAAATACAAAACAGGGAAAGTCACTTACTACCATGAATATTTACGACAAAAAATTAAACTCTATTACGCACATGCATAGACATAAAACTTAAATCTGATCATAACCGGTTTAGAATTAGTAATTCATTTAAATTTATTGGATAACTAGATGTTTTGGCATGACAAAAAATACATTGGTCAAGGAAATACCGATGCTCCATGCCCAGACACAAAATAACAAAAAAACTTACCTTTTTATAACGCGATAAAGAGGCAATCCATCATGCAAAAAGTTCAAATCCGGAGATGGCTCACATGTTACATAAACAATTACAAAATTATAGTATTTGGGGGTGGTGCTCTAGCAATCTTTTCTGTAATTATAACACACTGCACTTGCTAACAACAAAACTATCACTTAAAACCTGTTTGCAATTCAATCACACACGTTCCCGTTCTATTACAATCGCAATTAAACAACTCAGAATCGTAATTTTACAGCTTTTAATGGAAGACAAAAGACGCCTCACGTTTCTTCGTTCTACGACTACCCACTGCAACACGAATAAATACACTGAAATATACAGCCGTTCAGCGTCCGACACTGAACTTTTATAGTGGTGTCATCTAACGAGCTAGTGCTAACTAAAGAGTAGGCAAAAAGGAGAACTTTCGACATATACTAGTGGGAATGGGGTCTCGGTCGGTATTTGATTGACATTTCTGAAGGTCATAACCTCACAATCGAATCGTTTTAAATGATACAAAATGCAGTGTTTGCGAAATCGGGTGTTGATATCGACCATAAATTCTCAAGTACTGAAACTATGCTCCCAAGAAGCTGTACTTCTTCTAAATCGACCCGAATTGAGATTAATCCCAACGCCTAACCTACAAATATATCGCTTGAAGAGCAAGAAAAGCAAGAAGAAGCAACAAGTAGATGAGACTGGCACTGAAACTGAAGAAGAGGAAAAGAAAATATTGGATGATCTCGTCCCTGACAAGACTTCGAAAATCATGTTGAACGTACAGGTGCCTTCTATGCGTGTCGATGCATTACTGAAGGTAGGAATGGGTATCGCACGGGCAAAGGTGGATGAGCTCTTCTACGAGGATAAGCTTCGGATCAATGGCAAGAAAGTGTTCAAAAAGGCGCAGTCATGTGAGGAAGGTGACGAAATTGATATAATACGCGAGGTTAACCCAAACAACCCCAATTTATTGACTGTTTCGCGGGTGGAAATACTTACTGTTAAGCCTAAAAGCGATGGATTTGCGGTTTCTGTGCGTAGAAATAAAAACTTGTTGGTGGAGAATTACGAACTCCATGACACTAGCGGAAATTGAAATTTTAGAAATTTAGCAACTGTATATACCAAATAGACTGAATAAAGTGTTTTATTTTTATGGCTCTAAAACTTCATTATTATTAATAGAAAAATCCCAATATGAAAATACATCAATAAATTTATCCACAATATCAGAATATAAATAAAATACAGAGAAGCAAGAAAATAAATATAAATACACTAAATTATTGTTTGTATTGGGTAAATATAAGAACAAAATAAGTTAGACTAAAACCAAGACAATGCTTTAATGTGCTCCAGTGAATGCTTAAAAGCACAAGTGAAATGAATCACAATCAGTCACATTAGTCCACCTCTGCATACAATACAAAGGTTAGTAATAAATATAATTCCTATCAGTAAATGGCACAAAAAACAATTCCATTATTTAGTAATTTTTTTTAGAAACACAAAATAAATTAAGCCCGATATAATTTTATAAAGATAAACAAGAACAACTGACTTTCTACATATCTCTAGAGGACAAATTCATATTAGAGGCAGAAGATGTCTCATAGAAATAAGTATCACGATGGTAATCCATTTTTGGTTGTTTGTAAATATCCTTTATCCAATTTTAATTAAATTTGACGTTCTTAATACTAGTGTTAAGGGGCTCATTTGGCCCCGATTTGATTATATTTATTAAGTCCAGTGGCATTGCGGAGGGCATCTTAATCTATTTTGACAAAAAAATGTGCGCTGCTGACTTTTTTAAAACTTTTATATTATCTTTTCACATTAAGCAACTAGAAATACACCTTTTTTGTCTGTTGATTTTATCTTGCTTAGTTTTTGAGGAAAAAAATTAAGTCTACCTAATTGCATATTCCCAGACCACAAGAAACATTTCTTTCGGAAATTATTTTTTTTATAAACAAAACAAGTAAACACTAATAATTGAAATACATAACATTAACATCTAAACTAACGAATTTTACTGGATTAATAGAGGAATATTAAATAATCAAGGGTTGCTTTGGAAAACAATTGCATGTATCATTTAGTAAACAACTTGACCGATAAAGAGTGTTTTTGGTAGTTAATTTCTAGTAATTTTTTGTTCAATATGGTTGAATTTACTAATAGTGAAATGGCTGATCAGCATTTTTGATATGGAATGGCTCATGGAAAGTAATGCAGCAAGATGCATTTATCATGAATGATTTCCTCAGCGTGTAGTGCCTAACTCAAAAACTTTTATACGTCTCCATGCACGAGTTTCTGAAACAGGCAGTTTTAAAAGATCTACGGTTGTCATATCCTCATACTAGTACTCAGAAAATAGCCGGAGAACTGATTATTACCTATCTCACAGTGTGACAGATTTCAAGAGACCAACAGCTAAATCCGTATCATATGCAACGTGTGCAAGCTCTATTGCCGAAGATTTGCCTTTAAATAATAAGAAATCCAGGTTTCCTAAGTAGAATATTGTTCACAGATGAAGCTTGTTTTCCTCGCAATTCAATGATTAATATCCACAACAATCACACATGGGCCAAAAACAATCCACATGCCTTAATAGAAAATAATTTTCAAGAACAGTTCTCGTTTAATATTTGGGTTGACACTGTCGGTAACCATCTCATTGGGCCTCGTTTTCTTCCACCTAGACTTAATGGAGAAGGATACTGAAGGTTTTTAGAATTTGGTTTACCTGGAGTTTTAGAAGAAGTTCCACTTATGGAAAGATTGCGTATGTGGTACATGCACGATGGGGCTTTACCACACTTTAGTGTAGTGGCGCGCCAATTTTTGGGTGAAAATTACCATAATCGCTGGATTGGGAGAACAGGTCTGCAACCATGGCCCCCTCGCTCGCCCGATATGATCCCCTAGMTTATTTTCTCTGGGKACACCTTAAACCGTTGGTATACAAAACTTCTATTAAAAGTGAAGAGGATCTACAAAATAGAATCGTTAACTCATGTGACAATAAAAAATACGGTAGGTATTTTCCGTAAAGTGTGTAACTCAATGACGAGGTGGCTAAACCGTTGTATTCAAGCCGAAAGGGCCCATTTCCAACACTTAATTTATTAAAATTCCTCAGTTTAGATGTTAATGTTATGTATTTAATTTAGTGTTTATTYGTCGTTACATAAATGTAAATACAAATTTAAAAAAATGTTTCTCCATATTTCTTGTGTGGTCCAGGAATATCCAATTATTTAATTTTTTTTTTTTGAAAACAGCACGATACGAAAAAAATTCAAAAGACAAAAAAGTTGTATTTTTAGTTACTTAATGTGAAAAAAATATAAAAATTTTTAGTCAGCAGCGCACATTTTTTTGTCAAAAATATTGATTAAAGTGCCCTCCGGGACGCCATTAGACTTATATAAATTTAACCAAATCAGCGCCAAATGAGCCCCTTAACACTAGTATTCACACTGTCAAATTTAATCAAAATTGGTTAAAGTATTTTACGATATTTACAAAAATCTTATTTATTTTTTTAAATTCAACACCCCATATTTTGAAAACGAAGCATTTGAGTACCGATGTTTATAAATTATAATATGAAGTTTTTGTCTTAAAGTAACTCGGAGAATCATCTGTTAAAGTTATGGTACAACTTAATTAACACCCTGTAGGTAAATAATTCTATAAATCAACGATCAACAATTATACAGTTCTATATTATTATTATTAATGTTGTTCATCATCAACAAGTAAGTTTGTTCAAACCCATATTCAGCATCTGCATTTATTAAAATCACTTTCTACACAGTACATACCTAATACAAAACAACTCAATAAAAAAATAATACCTCTATACAAACGAATAACCTATTTGGGGGGAATTATTAGGCTGCTAAGGTCGTTCACTAGGAAATTATGCACGAAAGTGACTTTCCCCCTACTGGCTTGTGGTTTGGGATTGCGGACGGGGTCCCTTAGTAGTATGTCCCCGAAAATCAACGCCAAGGTTTTGGCGTCGAAACTGTTGTCGTTGGAATACCGCAAAAGTTCCTGCAGGAAGTTACAAAGATAGAGGAACACATTGCGTTCCAAATCGGGCAACCTCTGAAGAACCAACTGAAAATTGTTTATTTTCGTATCAAAAGCACTTTCATTTACGTCTTCTTACCTGTCTGCAGTGTTGAAAATTCGTGGCAGCGGCAATGCAAGCATCATGGAGATGATAAGGAATGACGGGATCTTTAGTGTATGACAAAAAGACTAACAAAGCCTCGGCAACGGCAGTAACTGGTCCAGCTGAAACAAAATACATCACAAACGAACAAAAAAGTACTTTACGACTTACACAACGGTTCTAAGCTTCCATAGTCCAGCCAGTCACGAATTTTGATGAATTCTTCATGGAGGGCGCTGCTTTCAAATAAATCTTTCGTTTTTAAGCCATGCCTGTATAAGTAGTCGACTAGAAGCCAAATTTCACGTGGAATTGAATATAATACTGGTGATTGATGGTTTTTCCTGTAAAATATGGCAATTATTATCTTAACCGACGAAGAATTCTTAACTCACGGCTATTTTTATTTGTTCGGCAGTTGCGTGCATTACCGGCACAGGAATTCGGATTAAAGTCGCAATTGACATAGTGAAACATGTCCTCTGGCAGTCGCCACTGACTATTATGAACATGTCTTTACCACCCATTAAATGCAATACTAGTATGTCATATATTTTGTCTAGATTTGTTTCTAAGAATACTTCTAAGCGAACGTCACATTTTTCCCCTAGAATAAATTAATAAATCACAATTTTTAATTTTAATAATTCATTATAGTGGCACAGCAGTCCAATAATCATGAATGACACACCATGCAATGTATATGGACAGGTAGTAATTTGAACAAAAAAAATTATATAGATTTAATACTTTTTCATTGCATAAGTACAAGAAGCACTGCTAAAATTTGTTTAATAAGTATCCTTGGATTGCCAGGATTCTACAATTACCATTTTTCTATTTTGCATTCTTAATGAAGCCATTATGAGTTGTATTTCATAGCATAGCCATTATATAATGGAATTTTTTATTTTCCAACTCTGAGAGAGGAACATTAAACAAACTTCAACTCGTAACGTTGTAACTGTCGTGGGTGTCCTCAAAATTGATACTTACCCAAATTAAGCAAATTTTAAAACACCTCTTCCTATAGGGCTTTTGAAAATAACTTAACATTATTTTACGAATTGCTTATAATAATAACTTTCAAAATTATATAGGGTTTTCCAATAGGGACGGGTCAATGTTACGGCTATGTTGTTATAGCGACCTCTATCAAATATGTTGTTTGTTATTCAGTCACAGATGCCAAATCAGTTACACGATTGAGCAACATGTCCAAATGATAAAACACTATTATCAAATGAGTGTTCATTACTAAAAACTTTGTGAGCGTTGCGTCCATTTTATGGCAGACGCGGCGGCCCTTCAAAGTCGACTCCTCAACATTTGGTGGCAAAATTTGAGACGACCGGTTCCGTAAACGATCAGCCAGCACCCTTACGTACAAGGAATGCCAATTCGGTCGAAAACATTGCCGTTGTCAGTGAAAGTGTACAGGAGAATCCGAGGCAGTCAMTTCCTCGTCGTGCACAAGAACTCGKCCTTTCGCAGACTTCAACTTGGCGGATTTTGTGTAGGGAKTTGCGCCTGTACCCGTACAAGAYCCAACTGACCCAAGAGCTCAAAGTTAACGATCACAGACAATGTCGTTTGTTTGCTAATTGGGCTTTGGAGCGTTTGGAAGAGGATCCTAACTTTGGGCGAAAAATCATTTTTATTGACGAGGCGCATTTTTGGCTGAATAGCCATGTTAACAAGAAAAATTGTCGTACATGGGGCGATGCCAACCCACACGAAGTTCAACAGATGACAATGCATCCACAAAAAGTGACTGTTTAGTGCATATTTTGGGCGGCATCATTGGTCCGTACTTTTTTGAAAACAACGTTGGTGAGGCAACCACAGTCACCGCCAAGCTCTACAGGTCAATACTAAAAAATTTATCTTGGCCTGAATTGAACGATATGGACGTGGGCGACATGTAGTTTCAGCAGGATGGCGCTACTTGCCACACTGCGAACGCCACAATATACATGCTGCATGATCGATTTGAGGGTATGGTTATCTCTCGTGGAGGTGACGTGAATCGGCCACCAAGATCGTGTGATTTGACCCCGCTAGACTTTTTCTTGTGGGGTTTTCTAAAGTCTCATGTCTATATCAATAAGCCGCAATCGACTGATGCCCTCAAGATCAACATAACCCACGCCATTGCTCAAATTCACTGTGAGAAGCCGCGGCAAACATATGAATAATAATAATAATAATAATAGACTTTATTGGCTTTTAATAGCTTACAGCTTTAGCATCGTCAAAAGGCATAAACACATAGTATGTACATATAAATATAAAGATATAAATTTCCATTTGTAGGCTAAATATTCCTCCAAGCTGTAGGGGCATGTAGTTACTAGTATTTTGTGTATTTCAGCTTTATATTTTTGTAATGGTAGATCCTTTATTGTATGTGGCAAATGATTGTAGATTTTTGTTGTTGTTACTATAAAACTTCTGTGTGTTAACTGCAGATGGTGTTGTGGCATTACTAGCATAGTTCTATTTCTTGTGTTGTATTGGTGGATTTCTTCATGAGAGATAAGTTCCTCCCTATGTTGTCTTGCATAGAGAAGGCACTCCTTTATGTAGAGTGCGGGAACAGTCAGGATACCAAGGTTAGAAAAATGTTGTCGGCAGGATTCCCATGGAGGTATTTTTAGAATAGCCCTTCTTACTGCTCTTTTCTGTTGTTTAAAAGTCAGCACCCAGTTTACTGAATTACCCCACAGTAGAACACAATAGAGAAGATGAGCATTGAAGAGACTCATATATGCCATTTTAGTTACCTCTGTAGATGCAACGTTTGACAGTTTAAGTAAGAGGTAAATTATGCTTGATAGTTTTGTATTAAGGTTGTCAATATGCACTTTAAAATTTAGCTGAGTATCTAAATGTACTCCTAAGAATTTGAAATTCATTTTGGAATGTTTTCATTTCTCAATGCAAAGATTATTTCACATGTTTTTCCTTTGTTAAGGCACAATTTGTTTGCAGTGAACCAATCTTTTGCTTTCACCATTATAGTCTGGCTTCTTTCTTGTACCTGTACTGGGTTTTTACCAGCATGGAAAAAACTAGTATCGTCTGCATATTGTATTGTCGTTGTGTCTACATATGAACATAGGTCATTTACGTAGATAATATAAAGTGTTGGTCCCAATATGGATCCCTGCGGTATGCCCGCAGTCACTATTGAAGGCTCTGAGAGTGCACCATTGTAATCCGTAACTTGTTTTCTATTATGTAAATAGCTACTAATTAGTTGTAGTGCATTTCCTCTAATACCATATCTCTCTAACTTCCCCAAGAGTATCTGGTGGCAGACGCAATCGAAGGCCTTTGAGAGGTCACAAAAGGTAGCAGACATCAACTCACCCTTCTCAAATGTCTGTAACAGATTTATCACAAAGTTCATCAGAGCATGCTTTGTTGCAAGACCTTCACGGAACCCAAACTGCTGCGGAGCAAGAAGACTCATCTTGGTGAAATATGATAACAGTCTAGTGCATATGACAGCTTCAATTGGCTTTGCAAAAGCAGGAATTATTGAAATGGGCCGAAAGTTGGTAACATTATCCCTAACCCCCTTTTTGTAGATAGGGACAACTCGAGCAAATTTCAGAGCATAAAAATTGTGAGTTTCTCTGATTTCTACTGAAAAGTCAGAGGATGAAGATTTGGAGATTTCTATTAAACACAATAATTTTTCTCTAATTTCTTTAAGTTCATTTGTGTACCATTTTTTGTTTTTATTTGTAATATGTCTAGTTTTTGTTTTTTCAGGAATATTTGTATTCAGTACATTCAAGAAAGTGGTTTGAAAAGTTATGAACATTGTTACGACATCTAGATGGCTTAATGCCTCATTCCATTTGATCTTGTTCAACTGTGCAACAGAATCCTGAATCTTTGTAGTAGAGGTTGGTCTGAATGTAACTATTTCTGTTTTCGTGAATGTTAGTTTTGGTTGGAGAAATAATTTAGTCTTAATGCCGTCATGATCAGATAGTGAACTCTTACATAGATTTACTTCTAAAGATTCATTAAAGTTAGTGATGCAGTTATCTAAACAACTCTGGGTACTTCTGGTGGTTCTTGTAGGTAATTGTACTACCAATTTTAATCCAAATGATTCTATCAGATTTACGAAGTCTTTTTGCTGGTTACTTTTTTCATTTAAAATATCAAAATTAAAGTCGCCATATATAAAGAAGTATTTTTGGTAGCCTATTAGTAAGCGTAGCATCTCATGTAAGGTGTTCATAAAACTAATTACATTAGAATTAGAGGGAGAGCGATAGACGCAAATCACAATTACATTCATTTCTTCAATCTCACAAGCAGCTATCTCACAATGGAACTCCTGGGAAAGTTTCTTCTTGTTTTTAGTTTTTTTCTAACATAAATGGCTACTCCTCCATGTGCATTTTTAGATCTTGTAAAACTACTTGCTAAAGCATATCCTTCAATATTACAGTATTCTTGTGAGATTGGTGTGAGCCACGTTTCGCATAGGCAAACAATATCAATCTCCTCATCTGTTAGTATTATCTGAGTCTCATCAATCTTGTTCTGGATGCTTCTTATATTTTGAAATAGTGTAACCAATATTAAGCCGGTTCCTGAAGGAAGCGCCTTCCACGAAAAAAATTGAAACGTGTCCACACGATACCATTTGGCCAGAACTCTGGTTTGTAGACTTCATCTTTAAGTGAAGGATCAACTCCAACCATAAAACTGTTGTTGTCCTTATGGTTGGAGTTGTTCCTTCACTTAAAGATGAAGTCTACAAATGATGTAATATTTCATACATAATGGCATACATGGGCCTTTCAAATAAAAAAATAATTTCGTTAATACCTCACACACAGCTTGTTTTATTCCATTTCAAAATCGGCCCGTCCCTATTGGAAAACCCTTTATAATATAAAATTTATATTATAAATACTTAACAAAATTTAAGTTTTCATTTAATACTATTGTTTCAGATCAAAAAAGAAAGAATTGGCATTCACTTATGTTTATTGGTCAAGTTACAGTAAATACTTCCAAATTATTTTTGTCTCACTGAATTAATGTTTCTTTTTCAACTGTAGGTAGCTTAGGATCCCAGTTAGTCCACAACAAAGATAAAATTCAACCCGTAAATCTTTCTGGTGTTTACAGATTTACTTGCAATGATCTAATGCAATTTATGTGGGACAAACTGGGAGATCTTTGATGGTTAGAGCTAGAGAACACCAAACAATTTCAAAAATATAAAAACACTGATGTAGTTACTACAAATTCTTCCTTGGCTAACCGTTTATTGCTTAATAAACACTCTACCAGTTTGGATAATGTAAAAGCTTTACAGTTTTGCCACAAATCCAAAATTAAACCTTTTAAATTTTTTGAGAGCTTTACAAATTCTAAATGACCAAAGTGTTACGGTTTTAAATAAAATTCAAAATTTTAACTCACCCATTTCGAATAATTTGTTCAATATTTAATCATAATGTTGGTGCACAACCTAGACTCATAACTTTAAAGTGTAGATATAGTTTGCGATTTGAAAGTTGAGCCTCACGTCACGATTTCGCAAATCAAGCACCGACAACTAATTTTATTGTTGTGCCGTACGTGCTTGCGTTGCTTATATGGAGTGGCATTTAGGACGTACATCTCCTGCAGATTAGATATACATGCTCGTTTCTCTTTCTTTCTAATAGTATAATAATAGCATTATTACTTGTAGTGAGTGCCTCGTAATTTTTCAAATATTTAAACATTGTATTAAACCTTTAGTGAGTGTAGTTTATACCAAAAGAACTTGTGTAAATTGGCCTACCTATAATATTAGTATCTACTGTGTCATAAATTTATTTTATTTTAGTGGTGCAACGCGATATTTGGACTTACGCTTTCCAATATTTTAATGGTGACACACTCTCACCTTTTGATAATGATACAGATGTAAGGTTGCGGGAGTGACATCCGACACAGATTGTGGGGTACAATATCCAGAACTTGTCCCTTACACATGTACCACCAGCAATACACATTATGTATAATTTGTGACAGCGGCTTTCAATCAATTTGAACCATACACTTTAGATTTATGACGTGAGAAACAACTTTCAAATCACAAACTATAGTTGTTTTGCATTTTTTTGACTTCTATCAAAATTAATTTCTGTTTCCCCCTAGTTAGCATTTTGTCATAATAATTGTATAAGGCACTGACGATGGCCATTTAAGGCAGAAAGCGCTCTGCTGATTAATATTTAAAAAAGTTGAGAAGACATTGATATTTGAATAATTTCTGCTGTGAAAAATGAATATGTAAATGTGAGTTTAACTTTTCATTCCAAAAACACCTACCAGGCTTAATACATCCGCTGAAAGGAGTTATCCTTAGCCACTCCTTGCAATAACTCGTGTCATCCAACTTTTTAATAAACTCGAATTCAGCCGGAACCTGTCCTGTATTGGCTATTATAATATCCCTGTACTGGGGCTCCCTGAACTTGACGGTATCGAAAACAATCTCTGTTTGATCAACCGTGACTTGAGGCAAGAATTCATTTTCCAGCTTGTCCATCTTCTTCAGCAGTTCTTCGTGGACCTTCCTGTACTTGGCCTGGTCAATGACGCTTATCTCAGACTTGAAGACGGCACTGACCGGCTTGTGGTCACTTATCTTGAGCTCCATGTGGCTGCGGTACGCCACCTGGTGGATACCCTTCCCTCGCCACAGGATACGGTCTGTCCACGCGGGGGCACGGGCTTTTTCGCTCGTATCGTATATGTCCGTGTTCAGGTCGTATTTGTAGGTCGGTTGGAAGGTTATGTCACCTTCTTTGTAGTCCTAACGGAAGAAAGAAGTGCTGATTTCATTATATTTTTCGCCTGCATTTTATTCGACAATAGTAAAGCATCCCTTGCAAAATAATCAAATAAGTCATTTTCTAAAATCTCCTTGGTAACCAGAGAAAGTAATAACCTTTCAGTAGTAGTAGTAGGCTACTGTTTCAGGAGAAATGAAATTGTTTGCAAGTGTCAAATAAAATTAGTGGTTAACGATTTATAAGAAGTGCATTTTCTAACAGCGACAAAAGTAAAGCAACTTTTTGATTTTGCATGAAAAAAAGGAGGTTAAGAACGAGGTTATTTTGAACAAACTTATTGTGCAATTATTAAGTGAATAATTAATGTTTTTAACAGAAAGAAACATGCTAAAAGGTAAACCAATTTGTATAGAGTTAAAACAAATGGTGGGGAACACCATTTTGGAAGGAATAACTTTAACTACCATTTCCAGTAAGTTTCGTTTACCCAAATGTAGTATATACAAAATAATTTCACATTTTAATGAAAGAGGAGATGTAGAAAAATTGCCAAAATCGGGAAGGCCTAGAAAAACTACATTTTGGATGGAGAGATGAACCAAAAATTGACAGTTAGTGCAAAGACTTTTCGACGCAGATTAGTTGCGGAAAAACTCTATAGCAGACGTCCAGCTAAGAAAAAAAAATAAAAATATTATTACAGGTAACTAAATAAGAACAGATATGCGTAATGGAACTGTTTGTAGTGTGGCTGTCTGCGTGAATAATTTGCAAAAGGCTAAGGAAAAGGCAAAAAATTTAATGTTTTTTACGTTTCCTAAGGCCCTCAAAATACGAAAGAAATCAGAAAATGTTGTAAAGATAAATGGACTGCTGACAATAAGAAGACATGCAGTGTTCATTTTAAGCCTCGTGATTTCGAAGATAAAATGCGAGCTATTGCAGCAATTTTTTTCTCTCACCATTGAACGAAAGAATGTGTCCCACCACAAGAAAAATATTCTTCTACTGAACATACCAAACGGATGTAGCAAAAAAGAAAACAAATCTATTGTAAATGACTTTATAAAGGACAGTCTGAGTATTGAAACATTTTATTGCACTTATTTTTATTATAAGTTAAAATATATCTTTTCCCTAATCATGTTAAAAGCAACACGTAAACGTACATGTAGTTTTTCTATCCCTGGTATAGATTGCAGCATTTTAAATTTATGAAAGTGTTTGTATGAAAATACTGCAACATTATTATTATAATGCTATGTAGAATTGCAAGAATTTTAGTTACAATTATTATTTAGCATATTTAATAAAGGTTTATTCGCTTCCAATGCATAAGAATTTGAACTGGCACCCCTGATGACGTGTTTGCTAGCTTTAGGTGCTGCATGCTGATTGGTTAGAAATTATCAGACAACCTATCTATGTCTATTAACCTTGTCAGAAACCTTACATCATTAGAAAGGCTTTTTAATTCTGCATGTGATTGCAGAATCAAAAATATGTCAACATATTTAAAAAAAAAGAGTTATTCTTGTCTGAATTAGAAAAAATTGGGACTCATAAACTATTTTAATTACAAGAGATTTATCAATTTAATACCTGCAAATTATTATTTATTTCTGGAAATGTTTAGAAGATATTCAAAATGGCACAATTAATTTCTTATGACAAAATCAAAACTGCAATAATATACATGATGTTTCATTTTAAATATTGAAGTTGGTATTCACTTTCGGAATGGAAGACCACAATAATTTTAATTTAATTTAATTTAAGCTATCATAAAAGTCCAAAATCTACCTGCAGCACTCTCCCTTTGTCCTTCTGCTGATTCAGCTGGTCCACATTCAGAATAGCGGCCAAATTTTGCATTGCCAGATGAGATTTGACCTCCGAAGTACTCATATCGGTAACCCTATAGTTTAGATCTCCCAACCAATACACCTGACTAAAGCAGTCAATCATTATGAAATTTCAGTGGAAATGGCAGTAATCTTACTCGTGATCCCTTATGGTATGAGGACTGCGTCTGAAGTTGACCCTGCTGTTGATTTCACTGTAATCTTGATTTCGGCGCTCATACTCTTCAACGTGAGCTGCCAAATGGCTGTTAACGAAACACAGCCAGGTGTTATGGAGCTCTAAGCGGACCGCTACTCCACCTTTATTGCCCTGAAGCAAAGTGTTTGATAAAAGAGCCAAAATAATCAAGAAATCACAGAAGATGGCTATAAAATCAGAATGGGAAGTTGTCCAGTGCAAAAACAGGTAGAATATAAAGAATGACTCCACAACCTTCTGGTTATTCATCTGTAGCAAATTTGGTAATAAAGGTATGAAAAAAGAAATTTGAAAACTCATCCATATTTCTCCAAGTGAAAATTTTATTAAATATTTCTTCTGTAAGAAAAATATTATTAAAGAGTAATCCACATTATTCTTTTAGTTGTACAGCACTTTTGACTAACAAGTAGCCATCGTCAGTATAAACAATACAAATAAAGAAAAAGTCAAGACAAAGTCAAAAACATGGAATCAAGCAAACTTGACCCCAAACCAAAAAGCAACCTATATATATGCCTACACAAACATAATATAAATTTAGATCAAATAAATAATTTAGAAAGGGACAATTGAAATTAAAAAATCATTTAGAATCTCTAATGATTTTATAAATGTCTAAAATTTTCAAATATATTAATTTTGACGATTTACTGCACAAGTGCAATAAATTTAAATTGTTAGCATGGCAGTGTGTTTATCTAAAAATAAATGGTTAGCTAAGAAAGAATTTGTTGTTCCAATATCTGTATTCTTATACTTTTCGAATTCTTTTAAATGTTCTTTACCTCTAATTTAAAGAGATCTTCCCATTTGTCCAACAAAAACTGAATTGTAGTCATTGCCTGAACTATTTAAAAGTGAAATTTGGTATTTATTATGAAGAAAACAGGAAAACACACTGCATGTGGTAGAAAATGCAATATTTATTCTGTGAGATGAAAATCATTTAGATAGGCTAACTGAGAGTTGAACAGTTGAGAAAAGTGTGTGGTAACGATCTTGTAGAAATTACTTGTATTTTGTAATTGATTGTATATAAAAAGTCACTTGTGAATACACTAAGCTTGTAAAGAAACTCACCATTTTCCCTAAAATTCCGGTCCCAACAGTATCAATATCAATATTTCGTATGTATTGGTAATGTTTACTGTGCACCATGACAACCAATTGTATACCAACAAGCCTAACAACAGCCACCAGCCTGTATTTCGCATCAGGATGAACACCTTCCATTACAGATTTTCTAAAAACAACGTCCGATACAAAACTTAAAAAAAAGATATCAAGCAAATTAATTTACTGCCATTCAGCTTCCCTTGGGGTATCATTGAATAAAAATGCCTCTTTGCTTAAATCTATCTCCTGGAAACCAACAGCATACAGATCGGGCGGTTCGGGATCACAACTGAGCCAAGAACGCAAAGAAACAGAGGGTGGTTGGCCGTTAACATTCCAGGTTCCAATAAACAAACTGAAAGAGTAATTTCATTTGTGATAAACATAAAGTAAACAAAGCACTATAGACGAATAAATTTTAGCGCACTACAAACACAATTTAAACAATTCTGTTATGACTCATACCGGAATTCTTTTTGCTGTGTGTATTCCGCCTCCTTTAGAGTCAGCTGATATTTAAGTATGGATTCACGATTGGACGAAATCCCTTGCCCTTGTGCAATCCTTTGCCTCGAAATAGGAATATCCGGAGACTGTCACATAAAAATGTCACATTGAAAATCTTAGATTCAACTAAAAACTGTCATAAAAACTATATTCTACAACATACCATTAACTTTTTTCTGTATTTGTTCATGTTCTATTGGTGCCACAACACAAGTGCATGCATTACAGTGTAAAAGAGAAAATTAGGATCTTCACTTTATCACGGTCTACTTGCTGTAATGTAAAATTAATTACCTGTTCGTCCATGCTCTTGTCAATTCTCTCCTGCACACAATTTGCTCCGGGGTACTTGTCCAACCACTGAAAATCACAGTGTTTAAACAGCGACACTGCAACAATAATATTAACATTGCCCAAAGAAAACCAAAATCACCAACTAACCCTCTTTGGATCGGATAACCTCAGAAGCAAAATTGGAACTTTCCAGGCCAATTTCAATGCGAAACTTGAACTTTAACTTCTTACAAAGCACATTAAACACAATATTCTTGTGATCATCCAGAATAGGATCGGTATCTGCAATAACGATGAAGTTTTACCTGCTAATCAATGAAATCTAGGTTACCGCAAGAAAAATACTGATCGATAGGTATTGCTCTTTCTATTGTCAAATCCGAGAAGCTGGTTGGTTGTGGGTGCTCCGATATAATGATAAATAAGGCAAACGACGAGTTGCACTCCACCAGAGCTAAAATCCTATGCTCACTCACACATGTATCTTGCAACAACGAAACGTTTAAGTGGATCTAATCAGTAATTAAGGTTTAACATTCGATAATTAAATTAACAAACCAAGAAAAGGATACACATTTCACTATTTCGTTGGATGAAAACTTTGCCTGGACCGCACTCACAACGTTTTGATGGTTCGATAACATAATGAAGCGTTTAAAGAAGATACATCATTAACCGTTTAACTCATCTTAACGCAAAATAATAGGAAATTACATGCTGTTAACTAAAAGTTAGACAATAACATAACCTCTCGTGACAGCGCCTACTGCTCTATAGGTAAGTGTCGCTATCGTTTCCTACATTCTTACCAACTGTATGTCATACGCCCAGTAATGCTTAGTGATGGTAAAGACCGCAAAATAAAATATACTTTGAATTTACAAAAGTAATAGGCTCAACACAACGATTAGTATTGCTAGTTACAATTAAAAGGTTAATTTTGCTTATTTATTTTTATAACATTCGAGTATTTTTGCTCTACCCATCTCTAGTCAGGTTAGTTCATTGTGGTGGCGCTAGTATAAGGCTGAAGGGACGCGAGAGTGAAAAACTTCCAGAAATTTCAACGAAAATATAAAGTTGAAAATGTCTGACTGGATCCATTGCAATAACTGCTTCCATCCGTTTAACTCGAGCCTTACGGACCAGTTTCATCTAACAGAATGCTTCCACGTGCATTGTCCAAAGTGCTTTGCTATGTTACGTAAGAAAATTTAAGAATAATCATGATTTAAGTACTTATACAAAACGACATTTTTTTAGTCTCAGACGAAAACCGCCGCTGTTTAAAATGTCGTAAAGCCAATGTTCGTACGGTTCCTATTGGAAATTCTATGTCCGAGGAAGCAAAAGTTTATTTTTTACCCATTGGAAAGCTTCTACATGCTATACAGTTTCAAACTGACAATCGTACTGAACTGTTTCGTCACAATGAACGATACGTATCAAAGTACAATGCTGCAAAGCAGTATGCCACGAAACAAAATGGTATAATCAACAAGTTGAAGAATGAAGTCCTAAAACTTATCAATGAGAAGAAGGTAGGTAATCATTCCAAGGCATGTAGCGTTCAAGAGTTCATGATTGTGTCGCATTTTTATGTACAACGACATAAATTGCTGTAGCTCAAACGTTACCAAAAAAAAGTTGTATAATTGTTTAAGCGGCGAGTCGCGTTAGGTCATTTGACATTCATGGGGATTGACTAAGAGCGCTATTATACGTTAAATTAAAAATCATCTGCCCTGGTCAATATACTCTCACCCTATTCTAGGAATCTGCACTAGGCCGATGTCTATCACCACCTAGCTCGCAGAGTTTCGCTTAGATGGCAATGAGGGCATCTGTTCTCCTGCTCTCCCATGCGCTGTTCTATATTTTGTTCTCAGTCCTTTATTTTTACGTCAATAAAAATTAAAGTAACCTTAAATAACGTTATCTAAGAATGCTAACATGAATGCAAATTTAGAACGAATTTCAATGGCATTAAGTGAGAGAGAGACGTATTAGCTTGCTTTTGTTTTTACTCCTAAACGTGTGGGAAATTTATGGTGCCTGTCTACAATGGAATACAAAAAATATAAATTGCTTAATCTCGAGGAAGTATACTATTAGAATCCGCTGATATTTTGTAGCAATTTGTAATAAGTTATCCTACATACCTATTTACAGTTTGCATTGCATATGTAAAAATTAAAAATTTTAGGAAAAAATTTGTAACAACTAAGGGGCATTTAAAAATTACAACTATAGATGCCTGACAACCATTTTTGCTAATGAACAGTCGGCTAAGTGTTCACTTAAAGAAGAAAAATTTTACCATAGAGGAACAATATAATGGACACTGTGTTTAGAAGCCGTTCTTTGTTTTTTTCTTTTAAGAAAATATATTTATAATGGTGTTTTGTAGAAACGGTTTCTAAATCATGTGCTACCACAAAGGTTCAATTTGAATAGGCAGTTATGGGATGGTTGAAACACAGCACAATATAGAAATTAAGAAACTATCTTTTCTGTCCCTTTTAATATTTTAGTTTTCTGTATTTTTATGGTGTAGTTATTTGACAAAGTTTTTATTTGATTCATATAAATACTTAATCGAGGTAACTTCAAAATCGAGATTTTCTGACGTTATGCATAAGAGTCGAACATTTCTTATTTTATACGTTTATCTAGGAAATCATAATTTTGAAATTACCCAAGATTATGTAGTGTTATAATTTATAACTTATCCGCAGCTCACTTACAATTTCATCTGTTAAATACACAATTTTACAGCAGAACAAAAATAATTACTAATTTTTAAAATATTTATTGTATTTTCAATAATTATTTATAATAACCTTATCTAATGATAAAAATAATTATAAACGTTTTGGTAACGTTGACTCAACGTGTTACACAAACGTTGAAAAAGTGTTGCACACCAACGTTTTTGGACGTTCATTTTGGGCGGACATTACTCGTTGTGGAGCCGTTTCCATAACAGGCCTAGCTCCAAAAGAGCAAGTGTAATAGAAACTTAATTTTAACGTTAACAGAACATTATTTTGCCCAGTGCGATACTATGCGTCAATGTGAAACTCTAGGGAGGATGTTGCAACTTCGACTTGCCATCCACTTCGTTTTCAGATTTGAGCTACAGCAAACTGCCAACTTACTTATTAAACGACCCTTGTTTAATACTGAAAACTTAGGAATAACGAGACTGACTTATACTTGTTTCTCCAGGGCTACCGATCTTTGCACAGCACTCCATTTACTAATAATTCTCCGTCTATAAACGCTGGACATCCATTTGAAACTTCGGCTTCGACTATAACATTTCCTCAAAATTCTCACATGAGCGGAATTTCTTCACAGGGACTGGGATCGGTAAGTGTGGATTAAAATTTGGCTGTAGCGGGATAAAATTTACTGATTTGTATCTATTTTCTTATGCAACAGGGATACCAAGGTTTCGCAGGCATTCCCGGTTCTTCAAGTGGCCAAACGGGTTTCAGCTTCAATCCTGCAAACGCTAGACATGGTGGTTATGCACAACCATCTCGGCCGGGCTTTCAAAAACGGAACTAAGGCTTCAGGTGTTAAATGTTAAAATCGTAAAAAATGAGTAATTAACGTTAAGTTAAAATATGTTAGTACCTATATGATGTTTATTTGTTAAAGTTGTTTCATTAATAAATTACTTCTCGGTGTTGGTTAGTATCCACAAGTATTTCTTTCAAAGATTCCAAAAATGTTTTCGTTCAAAAAAAGGCTGATACTGCTCCAAAATTTCTTACAAATATATACGAATAAGCGGGGAATCGTATAAAAATGTAAGCCATGTAAAACAAAAATTATCCAAAGGAAAATACGGCTCTCCCTCCTTGTGGTTCGTATTCTTCATGTTGAAGTCTTCCTTTTAGCCTTGGCGAAATTAAATGTAAGTTATGTGATATTTGTTTATCTGTAGCTTGCAATTCTCAGAAAATCTTCGAATATGTATATCTTGTTTTATTGAAGGTCCTTCTTTCGAAATTGACAGTTTTTGTTCGCGTTTCGTTTTTCGGTAATTTATTTATAAATGTATAAATTGGTAAAAAACAATTTTTTTTAAATAAAATCTCGTTATTGTTCTGAGAAATTGCGCAAAGCTAATGCACACATCATGGTACAGAACTGGTTTTGCCTATATACCAAAGGCTTGGTATAAGCGGTATAAGTAAGTTGTCAATACAGTGTAAACATCAGAAGCGCCAGGTTTTAGAAAACCCTGTGGGTGCTCACGCTAACATAATCGTGAAAACCGTATCTATGAATCCGTACAATAGAACTCAATAGCTATACATGCAATAGGACACAAATATGTGTGATATAAATAGAAAGATACATAAGAGAAAAAAAAGAGATACGTACAAAAATGCTAGATTTGTTCCAGTGCCTTTGTTGGTACCAGCATTATTAAGTCACCAACAAAATTTTATAAACAGAAACTGTGTTCAACGCCTATGATCAGTATATAAAATTCACTACAGAATAAGAAGTAGAATGTGGATTATACCCAGTTGGACACCAAAGTCATACGAAAAGATAATAAAATAATGCTGGATTGGTACCGGAAACCAACTTCATTGGGGAGGTATATAAACTACTTGCCAGATCATTCGACACGAATTACAATAAACTTTCCAAAACAGATGAAACATAAAATTATTAACATATCACATTCACAATTTAATTGAGAAAAAATTAAAAATTTTAAAAATATTTATTAATACACAATTCATACCCCGAAAACGATTATAAACAAAAATCTTGTATTTTACTACTGATTTATCAACACTTCATGTAACAGAAACACAAACACGCGAACGGGGGTGAATAACTGTGGTATGCAGGGTGATAATGGGACAGAGGGTAAATCAAGATCATATGGTTTGACAATAACCTACAAAGAGTAGAACATAGAAGGTATGGATCCCTACGAAACAGTACTGGATTGACAACAAAACTAATCAGAACGTTTAAAAATGAAAACATAAAAACTGCAATTAACAACAAATATAATGGCTCAACCTTACTCACAACACCAAAAATCAATAATACCTACAAAATATCAAGCAAATGTCACTATATTGTTTGGAATGTGGGGATTGTGAAGGTTAGTATACATAGAATAGATATCACAACGGAATGTTAATAGTAATAGATTGGCCCTCCATAAAAGTGATATAACTAAACAAAGGATATATGCTTACTTAGAGAACACATAATTAGTAATCAATAATGGACATCATATTAACTGGAATAAAGAAGTAATACAAACAAGTGATTAATACTTGAAATGGTTTACATAAATCAAAATATCAATGTAATAAATAAAAATCAGATAGTTAAAAACTGAGCAACATTTACACGTACTTCCGTTCAAAAGAAATTCTAAAAATAATATTGGGTGGGTTTGAGTAATCCAGCAGCACTGTAGACTTTCTAAACTTCATAAATTTGACCAACCAGTTCGTTTTTATATCAGTGATAACTGATAAGTCAGTCTGAATTTATGATACAAATCGATTAAGCAGTTTGGAGGCGGCGCCCCTGGTAAAGCATACATAGCTTGAAACACTTGATACTGCAGATCAGTGATTTCCAAAGTGGGCGCTGTAGTGATCCAGGTGGGCGGTGATGGATATAGATGCATTTGGGGGCGATGAAAAAG
This sequence comes from Rhyzopertha dominica, assembly GCA_025024175.1. NCBI lineage: Eukaryota > Metazoa > Arthropoda > Insecta > Coleoptera > Bostrichidae > Rhyzopertha > Rhyzopertha dominica. Next base: position 43,948,752 of record QCXZ01000138.1, on the reverse strand, counting down.
TGAAATAACAGAAAAAATAAGAAACCGACTGCAAATAGTCAATCACGGTGAGTTAAGATTGCTTCTGACCGAAATAGTAGATTACTGGAATTACTCAATTAGCAGCAACACAAAAAGTTCGTCCTTCTAATTAAGATGATTTCGAACGTTTTAACTTTTTTTTGTATTATCTTTCTATTCTGAGTTCAATAAATAGTTTCATAAATTCAAACTTCAATGTTTCTAATTTACAGCTGTCTACTATACTTTGCGAAAAATGTACATTACTTATCTTTCTGTTAGCTACTATTAAAATTTCAAAGAAATTAATTTCCAAGGGGCGCTGAATAATATTTTTCTGGAAAAGGGCCGGTAGGTCAAATAAGTTTGGGAACCACTGATGTAGATTAATAACGGGGTTCTTTGATATGATGAAACTGGTAGTTTGTACATAGCAAGGATTTGTTAATTAATGTAAAAGAGTTTTGGATACAGCTACTTCAGTTGCTATCTTAAAAATCAATTGTGCTTGGTTACCAACGGGTGCAGTTAAACTAACAATTCTTTTCATATTTATGTAACATATACATGATTAATTAATAAACTAGCATTAAATAAGTAATCAGGTTGTTAATTTAAAAATAGTGGTTGTAGATTATAAAAAATTGTAAATTTATAAGTTTGTTACATTAATGACGTGGGAGCGTTAACAAACCGTTAATGAATAACTAGAATGAAAATTTCGTTACATTAATGTAAATTTGGTTAAATTTACGACTAACATTTTTCTCAGTGTGTAAATTCAAATATCTATATCAGATTACTGTTGAAAGAACGACTCAAGCTTCACGAGGTGCGGTTATACGCAGTTTCACCTTGAACGAGGATGATTAATTTACACCTAGAACTTGTCATACTCGTGTACGAACAACAAACAGAGAATTCCGTCTTTTTCATCGGCAATTAACGTTATTTTTTACCGCAATTACGACGTGGGTTATCGATTCGGTATTTGTATTCCCGATGCGATCGGCATTCTTTTTTAGCGTTGCGACAGCGGAAGTACCATCTATAGGCGCGAAAAACTGTTTCAATAATAATGCAGCAGATTATTATGTCTGCCGATTACAAAAGAGCTGGGGTCCGTGCAAAAATTGCAGAGTCAAAAACGCTAACGAGAAGACCTATTTTCTTTTTATACCCCCGCCTATGAAGAGCGCATTTCTCGTAAAGCCATCCACCATGTGTACAAAGAAGCCGATAACCCATCATGACAGTTCCATGTTCCGGCATAGTTAACCGTCTGGATTAACTGCCTTCCGGAGTTTACGCAACACTTGATGCCCTATTGTCATTGGCCCACCTTGCTGCAGAAATGGAAAGTCGTGGCGTATACCCTGCGTGCATCCAACGATAGCGATGCAGCTAGTTACGTAAATTGTCAAGGTTGTGCAGTTCACTAGGTTTGGTTTCCAGCGGCGTAGAGATGTAGTTTTATTTTAGAAATAGAATCATATTTTCGAGCATTCATAATCCCGTTGTAAAATAATGTGCGGAAACCATGTCGCAAATAAATGTTATGAAAGATAGTGGCTCTAGATGCGAGTCTTCTGTAATATCAGTGGTATTGTGGGATCAAAAATATTCTGCGAATACTACTTAATGGTCTATTTAATTTCCCCTAATTTTAACGACACTCAACCACAGAACGCTGTACACTACTTGCCTGTCAGGCGGTTGTCGTGCATTACAGGATCGTACTTGAAATCTTTCAAACATTACTCTGAAATTTAAGGAATAAATAAACACAAAATGAAATATTAAATAACAAAGCTTCTACTACTTTATCTTTTCAAAAGTATCATTTCCATTGGATTTCCAATTACGTGTCCATTCTGTTAAGCCAAACTATCAATTCGCAATATCTTAACAAAACATTTTGCCTTTAGAACCTCGACGAAGAGTTGTTTCTTCGCAGAACATTCCTCAAAATATAATTCATGTTTTAAAAGAAAATCTTTGATTTCTTTTTTATTTGAAGACGGAACTTCAGCCGTCATACTTTCCTGGTAACTACCTCTACGTCCTTCATACTTTTAGCAGATAGACATACCATTCATTCCGGTTTAAGATCCCATTATGTAGAATAATTTTATTTTACCATGTGATGCCGGTATATTCAACACGCATTTGTTACTTATACTTTTCCAGTGTCATCGGTGTCATGCAAGTTTCGTCGATATACATAATTCTTCATCTTCATCTCGAAATTTTTTAATTTGGTTTAAGTAATTTATTAGTCTTCCGAAATTCGTGGAGATTCCATAAGCACCATAAACTCTTCTTACAGTTAATTTTTAGCTCACTTTTAATTTTTTTGTGTAATTCTTCAATTTCAATTAAATTTGTGTGATGCATCTTTGAAAACCCTCGACGAACAAACGTCATTTCGTACTTTTCTATCCTGGATTGTATTTACAGCTATATTTCTCACGGTTGATTATAAAATTTTGGTCATTCTACTGGTTTTTGTGTCGGCCCCACTTTCTCCCTCTGCATTTTTGATGTATTCATAAACATTCAAAACTATTTGTTTAGCTTCAGATGGTAAATTATTACTATTCCGTTTAATGAGATTCGACTCTTCGGGGACATCATTTTCAACATTACTGTCAAAAAAATCTTCCGCCATTTCGACTTCTTCAACAACCTCTACATTGATTTCATCTTCTTATTTACCCCATTCCACACCCTCCACATTTTTAAAATAAATAAGTGCTATAAGAATATTTCAATTTGTAGTGTTTTCACAAATTTTATAGCTATTTTAAATCATGTCTTACGTAACGCAAATAATATGTGTAGTCTTCAAGGATCTCGACTAGTTGACACAAAAGAATAAAGTGATTGTTTCTAAATTTGAGGCATTACAAAAATGGATTAGAAGAGATTAAATAGGTTCAAAGGTAAATATTTTAAAGAAAGCTTACCGCCTGTGTATTTCCAGGAATTAAAACATAATTTAAAACATAGATAACGTTACTAGAATTTTTTCCATATTATTTTTATTTAGTATTAATCTTCAAACGATATGTGTATAAATTTGAGAACTGTCAGAGCATTGATTCGTGAGTTATACCATTTTGTGTGAAGCAACTTTTGTTATTGAATAGAAATAGAAAAAGTGAATTTCGAGTTTTGATGAAGCATTGCTTTTAGATGAAAAACAAATACAGTGGAAACCAAACAACGGCTTGATAAGAGAAGTGGATTGCAGCACTTAAACGTGGTCGTACCAGCACAAATGATGCAGAGCGCAGTGGACTTTCAACTGAGGCTGTTATTCCAGAAAACATAAAAAAATCCACAAATTGGTTATGAACGATCGCAAATTAAAGGTGCACGAGCTAGCTGACTATGTACAGATATCAGATGGTAGTGTTTTTACCATTTTACACGAACATTTGGGTATGCGAAAGCATAAGTGGGTGCCGCGTGAGCTCACAGTCGACTAAAAGCAGCAACGAATTGATGCTTCAGAGGAGTGTTTGGCAATAAAATGGAATTCTAACGTAGATATGTGACAAAGAATGAAACATGGCTTCACTATTACACACCACAATCCAAAAGACAGTCAGCTGAGTGGACAGCAGTCGACGAACTGAATCCAAAGCGAGCAAAGACACAACAGTCGGCCGGTAAGGTGATGGCATCTGCATGTTGGGATGCGAACGGAATAATATAATTCGACTGTCGCCAAAAAGGAACCACCATCAACAGCGACTATTATTGTGCACTTTTGCATCGATTGAAGGCTGAAATCGTAAAGAAACGGCCACATTTGCAAAAGAAACAAAATCGATGAAAACGATGGCAAAATTGAATGAATTGGTCTTAGAATTGCTTATTCACCCACCGTATTTTCCAGATTTAGCTCCCAGCGACCTTTTTGCTGTTTTCAAAACTCGAGAGAATGCGTGCTGGAATGAGATTTAAGTCCAATGATGAAGGTCTATTTGACGAGAAAGAGAAATCATACAATAAAAGTATATCCAAAAGTTGGAAAATCGCTATACTCGTATCGCCCTCGAAGGTAACTACATAGAATTTTGTCAACATTTTGTCTTTTTTTACTTATCCTACGGACTTATTGAATGACCTGATAGATCTGTTCAAATAGACAATTTGTATTCATGTTAAAATTGAGTACGGCCCTTACTAGCAGATTTTATGGGGGTATACGGTCGATGTACATAAAGTACTTAAACAATCAAAAACATTTTCACAGAATATTTCTGGTTGGTGTTTATATGAAAATTTAGTTGGTGATGACATCTAAAAAATGAGTGAGACGACAAAAACAGCAAAGAAAGAGGAAATTCTTTTAAGAATGACGCAAATTGTAGTTATATTTTTCTCAAATTATTAATAATATCCTACCGCTACTACGCCTCTGCTATTAATTATTAGCATTTACATCCCATCTGTTCAAGTAAATGAATCACTTGCGCAAGTAAAATTAATTCCAGCAATTGTAAAAAAGATGACTTCTGACCAAGGTGATCGGAAAAATTGACGGCGGAAAGAGTTTCCATTTCGTCGACAACATACGCATTTTTTCTAATAGCTCACGCCGCAAGATGTGCAAATGGATTTGCATGTAAATGAGGAAGTAACATGCCTATTCAATTACGAGTACTTTGCTGTAATTATAGTGAGAAGCTACGAAACGAAAGTCATTAATTAATTGAACGGTTTTGTGGCTACCAAATCCTTAGTACCTACTACTTTCCTGCACGTTATAGTCATGTCGAAAGCTGTGTTTATTGTCACATAATGCTGAAATATGTAGAGATACACTTATGTTTTTTTTTTAATATAGAAAGGAATGCTAAATTCAGTATCCATTGCTAAAAGATTGGCACAGTACATTTTAATATTTTGGGTAGTGTTATTTTTTTATTTTCTGCTTTGAATTTTTGCAAGAAAACAAATTTTATGAAATAGGAGGTATGGACCTATTACATTCATATTCCATGTCATGTGTATAGTCAAACTGCAATAAATAGTACCAAGAAAGACTTCGTCCATACCTTCTCTCGCCCGTAGAAAATCTCCTAGAGGTCAAACTATAATGTAAAAACCTTAACCACAATGATTTAGAGAGCCTAAATAAGTATTTCGGCAGCTAGGCTGTCATCTTCAATAGAGTGAAAGACATCCTGAATGTCTGGGCGGATTAACCGGAGGATATTCTCCCCACCAGGTATTCAGCGGAAGTGGAGTCAGATCAACAAACATCATTATTTATACTATTTGAATTTTACGCTTGTGAGTGAATCTCTTATCTAATTGGTTCAAATCTATTTAATGTGCAGGTAAGTTACTAAACTCGTTGGTCAACCATTTTGAAAGCAGGTACGTGGGTAAGTTATTACCTAAAACAATAGGTCTAACCAATTTACCCGTTTTATGGACTTTGGGAAGAACGTACAATTTAGGCATAGTTGTGTTTGAAACTTGTAATTTATATTTTAAGGCAGATGTAATAAGATTGTGATATTTACCAATAACTGTTTTTGTTTGTTGAGTTAATTTTGATTTTGAGTTGCGAGGTAGTTTGTTATATGGACCGTTTTCTAAACGGTTATTGACCCTCTTGAAATATCCAGTATCCAGTTTTACTTCCCTTGTCGGCTTTTAGATGAAAACAATTCTTATCCTTGAGACTTTTAATGATTTGATGATTTTCTTTATCCCAAAGTTTTCTATTACTACTGAAATTATTCTCTATTTGAATTTTGCATGTGTTTCTAATAGTTTTAGACGAAATATACAAAATTTCTGATGGCGCTTTTAATACGAGCTATAATTTCGGATACTGGTGGATTCATAAACATAAAAATTGTCTCGGAAGATTGATAAATAACTATATCAACTTGGATTGCATCTTCTTTAACCGGAACTGCAGGAGGAAGCAATGGTTTTATTTTTTTGTCATGTGTGACCTAGAGTTCGATCTGCCATCCAGGTACAATTCGCCCTTTATTGCCATGTTTGTCAAAACGACGATCCCATTCTTGTAAACCTTTACACTTTAAGGCATGTTTAATTTGCGCAATAAATTAGATTGGGACAGTTATTGTCAATAATTGCGTTATAGGAACGTGTGAATTACCTTCTAATTTAAATAGCGATTCGTACTGAAATTTTCTTCATAATGAACTTATTTGGATGACCTGTTGTTAAATACAAGGCAAAATATGACTTTCATTGTTCGGCAGAGCATTTTTGTAGACCGGTCAGCAATTATTAAATACGCATTTCCCTGGGCACTGGGTAGGTGATGGAAGTCAATCAGTTTGGACCCCACGGAGCCCTGATGTCATCCCATGGATTTTTGTACACAATGGGGTACATGAAATAACTTGTGTTTGCCTATGACATAAATAGTAAGTAGAGAGTTATTATGACAGAGAATAATTAACAATTTATTAAATTTAAAATTAGGCGATCGTTTAATAAATGTACTCAAAGGTGTATTATTGTACGTGGACCTCTTTTATAATTTGTCATGAAAATAAAATAGCATATTTGTTGTTTGCATTCGTTATTTAGAACCAAGGCTACTCAAAACATTACATAGTTTTTAACGAATGGAAATGCATTACTTTACTAAAATGCACATTGTTATCTCGAAAGCAGTTAATTATAGCAACTTCTTCAAAGTACACATTTTTTATGGATATGGATATGGTGCCACGTACAACTAAAAGTCAATTTGTTAAAATATTTAAATTCATTGAGCCCAAAAAACTCGAATACCAAATTCTATCAAAATATTTCAATACTGTAAAAAGTTATGGAATACCGAAAAAACTAGAACTCTTAGACCAACATAAGTTTGGTTAAATTGTAATATTTCGACCAAAGGAATGTACGCTTACATTAATTTAAGTTACTTTTGGACCACATGATCACTACTTATACTATACTATACAATCTGAAAACACGAAAAATCGCATTTAAAATTTATAGTGCAAACCAAGATTATCTACGAGTGTGAATGCTTTCAGCTTCCATAATATAAATAATATTTTCTCGGAATGATCGCTGTCTCTCGAAAACACTGACAAAAAGTTATTAGTCTGACGTTTCAATTACACCTCTAATATTTGTCAAAGACGAAGAACCTCAAAATTTGCCTGACACAAGTTCAAAATTTTGTTTGAACTTGTGTCAGGCAAATTTTGAGGTTCTTCGTCTTTGACAAAGATTACAGGTGTAATCAAAACGTCAGACTAATAACTTTTTGTCAGTGTTTTCAGGAGACAGCGATCTTTCCCAGAAAATATTATCTTATATTATCTAATTTTTTAATTTCATCGTTAGGGTAATTCCTTGAATTTTGACGTTCAAAAGCCACTCAGCCTTTCAATGGCTCACTATCAGGACTATCAAACATAGTATCAAACATTCCAGCATGCACCCAGTAACGATCTGCAACAGCCACGTCGCATATTAATGGCAAAACCATCGGTGTAAGTTCTAACTAATTTGGCTGCACCAGGCGATCAATGCCGAGATTTTTTGCTGTGCATTGTCCTCGAACGCAATTGCACGTCGAATCAGCGATACCACCGCTGAATAGGCAGTCACAGAGGTGCTGATTACAATGGTTTTGAATGCGACATAGAACAAAACACCGGTAGTGCTGGGAGTGCTGTGGAATACAATTGTTTTTAATATGTCAACGCCGGTAGCGGCTGGGGTGTCACACAAGGGAAATTATTATTCGCTACCGAAGTAATTTATAGGCTTAGCCTATAAGTTGTCCATTGTGGGAGGAAATTGAGTTTGGGCAGACAAAAAGGGCAGAACTGTGGTTGAACGAGCCAAATAATGAGCAGTTTTTAAGGAGAATTAACTTTAATTAGCGCACACGTATGGTGAAGTAGGTAACCGCACAAAGTTAATTCCTTAAAAATCAATAAAATTTCCTTTATGGTCGTGGCACTTATTAATGGTGTAAAAAAACATGTAATTTTTTTTGTCGAACTCACAGTTTGAGAAACAGCACAAGTAAATTCATTTGTGATGTACAGAGAGCAGTAAAAACCTTTATTAATCGACTGTGAGCTACAAAACAATACGTATGGTTATGATATACGGGTTTTATGACTAATGTCCTTTTATTTAAAATAAAAATTTAGTTATCCTTTGAAAGGCCCCAAGTGGATACTTGCTGCACCTGCGAAGAGCTAAGCAAGAAGAGCTGTTAAAAGAAACTGCGAAAAGAGTCGCTACAGCTGAGAGGATGCTCCATCAACGAAGAGCTAAAAAGTTATCCATGAAAATGAATGCGATTGAAGAGTTATGCCGAACCGACCCAGATGTCGGAAGAAAATGCATTGACTACATGCAAAATCCTCCTCTTCCGTGCAGGAAACATCTTACTTACACCAACTCACAGTAAATGTGTTTAATATACATTAACTGAAAACTGGCAAGGCACATTTCTACATATATCACGAAAGAATGGGCAAAAAAGCGCGAAATGATGTTTATTAATTCATTATGGACTATAAAGCGGGAAATATCTAAAGATACCAAATTTTTCCATATTTTTTCAAACAGTTGCGGCGGGCAAAATAAAAATCACAGCGTAATAAGGATTGTAAGTTATTAATAGATTTTAAGACTGTTAACCAATATTTTCCTGTAAGAGGACATTCCTTCATGCCCTGTGATAGGGACTTCGCTGTGGTTAAAAGGAAGATAAGGAAACATGGCAGAATTTCTTTAATGAAAAAAATATGCTTAGTTGATTATCACGTTAAGTTCCAAAGGAAATTCTTGTGTTTATCTAATGGATGAAGATAACGGTCCGATAAAAATTACAAAAGACCAGAATATTATAAAAAAGAACTGCTTGTCTACAGCTTTCTATGATAGAGGCGTACCAAAACACCAAAAAGTATCTTTTAATAGCTCAACTTTCATGCAGTGTACTCGCACAGAAGACAAACACAAGGCTACATCCT